>PVYE01007598.1:46150-74201 GCA_002995055.1 Rhizopogon rudus
TGGGATATGCATCCTGAACTATATTGACTTACATACACCCGCAATTCTGTCTCCACTTGACCGTATCCCCAACATCGATCGCAGGAGTCCGGGGGCACGACGTTGGAGATGCTTCCTTCCGCAAGGAGTCCAAGCTAACGAATTAGAGTCTGGTCTATTCTTAGGAAAAGTTTGGTCCGAATCATGGAACCTCATCTGAGACGCGGTTATCCGTCGGATTGGAACAGCTTGCAATCACCCATATCCTGTCTGTAAGCACACGGCTATTAGTAGTATGATTTTTTGGATTGATACTCCACATTACTGTGAGCAAGAAGATCCCCCTGATCGTCTGTCGAGATGGCGACACTACTAGTCCTGTATGGAACCAGCGTGAGTTTCGCAGATGTGTAAGGAAAGTGATGCCATATATCATAACATTACTTTCTCTATACACATGTGGGCCTCAAGCATTTTTGGCGCATGCCGTCTTTACCTTGGCTAGAAATTCTGGTAGTACACTGATTGGGAGTTGTACTACTTAGGATGGGATTATATCCACATATTGGACGGTTACATATACCAGTTTTTCCACGATCGCGTTCTACATAGTATAACGCGTGAAGTACTTGATCTTGCAACACCAAGCACTTGTCTTGATTCCAAACTTCTTTGTCCCCAAGAAATGTCAGACAAACGGAGGGCAGAGATTGAAGCCAAACGTGCCAAGCTTGCAGAACTCAGAAAAGCCAGAGCAGACAGGCAACGCGCAGAGACTGAGAGACGGCAATCAGAGGCTCGTCTATCTATTCTCTTCATATATTTCTAGTCTTCATCGCTCTTTCTTCTGTAGGCTGGTCCCTCCAGCGGAGCTCGACGTGATGTTGACGAGCTTGTCAACCAGCTTGTGGGGAACCGCAGTGGGTTAGATACCGGTGGGGACGTTACACCATCATCATCATCCCTCCCAAATACCCCGCCTCGGCCAACGGCGAATTTGTTTTACGGGTCAACCCTGTCACCCTCGGGAAGGGTGAGCAGGCAGAGCGATGTTGGCAGCGATAGAGTTAGCATGGGCACCACAATGGTGGGGTTGACCGAGCATGTTGAGAGGTGAGCCCTGCACCAGTCTCTTGAACAGCGCTGACGACATCTGGGAAGGGTGATGACACCACGTTTCATACCAGATCTCATAGATGTTGATCAAGAGATGTTCGAGCTGCCGCAACGCGTAAGCAGTTCCATCTTCTCATGCTCTCATCTGAAACCATGCTCATAGGAACGTGTCATATACAATAAAGAAGTGCAAACGACTGCCATTGAGACGGAGACGCCCCGTATATCTGAAGAGGATATTCGGCAACAGATTTTGCGTGAGCGTGAGCTGGAGGCGGAGCGTATTGCACAGGACAAGGAGCTCGAGGAAGAGAGTGTACAGCTCGAGAAGGAGATTGAACAGGAAATTCGCGGTGTGTGTGTCCGTTCACTCTGTCGCATCGTACCTGAATAGCACCACCGTAGAGCTTACCGAAGAGGAACGCGCACATATACTCAGTGCACCCGAATTCCTTGACTTCGTGGAACAATCATCGAAGATACTTCAGCGAGCCTTGAACGATGGTTATGACTATATTCGTGATTATACCATAGGCACCGATGCGAATGGGTACGCTCCTTTTGCTGCAGACACGCAGAGTGTGTTGACCGTTATTCAGGGATGACTCGGAAGGGAAACGCGTTAAGCGTATTTGTGCTTTCTACGATGAACGCTACGGGAAAAATCGGTCGATTACAGACATTGACTGGTCTCCAAAGGTAGCAGACATCCTTCCAGCACAACGATTCATACTAACTACTTAACACAGTACCCAGAATTAAGTGTGGCATCGTACAACAAGAATCCTGCTGCATTGAACGAGCCTGATGGAATCGTAGCGGTATGGAACCTCCACCTACTCGACAGACCCGAGTTTGTCTTCCACTCTCAGGTCGGTGAGCGTCTCTAAGTTATACTTGTGCTTTTTGACTGAGGGATATCACGTCAAGTCTGACGTTCTCTCCGTGACATTCTCACCGTTCCACTCGAACTTGGTGTTCGGTGGAACATACTCAGGACAGATTCTACTTTGGGATACGCGATCGAAACATCTACCTGTACTCAAGACACCCCTATCAGCTGCTGGACATACGCACCCTGTATATGCAATGCAAATGGTTGGCACCCAGAACGCACACAACTTGATCACCAGCAGTACAGATGGCACCGTGTGCAGCTGGCTTGTTGACATGCTCGCTCAACCTCAAGTAAGTTTGTTGACCGTCGAAGTTTATTTAACAACTGAATGTGTCCGCAGGAAACCCTCGAGCTCAATCACATAGGTCACAATAAGACCGGCGAGGTCGCCATCACAGCGCTCGATTTCCCTGATAACGAAACGACCACTTTTTGGGTTGGCACTGAGGAGGGAAATGTGTATCAGGCCAATCGGTACGATCGCGCGGGCGCCAAGGCGGGATTGAATCAGTATGATATCTACAAGGGACACGGGGGGCCGGTCATGGGGCTGCACTTCCATCCTCTTGTGGGGCCAGTAGACTTCTCGGATCTGTTTTTAACAGTGAGTGTGGATTGGACGGTCAAGCTCTGGCGCGCAAAGTCACTCGCAAAACCGTCGACCACCGCACAAGTCATCGCGCCTATCTATTCATTCGACGAGGCAGATGACTATGTATATGATGTCAAGTGGCATACGTCACATCCTGCTCTGTTCGGGACTGTAGATGGCTCGGGAAGATTTGATCTTTGGAATTTGAATACGGACTCAGAAGTAAGTTTGCGTTGATCTGAATCGGGCATTTGTGCCGTCCACGGGACTCCGTACTAAGAGTTCCATTACAGGTACCGGTTGTCTCCACGAACGTCGGTTCCGGGAGAGCTATCAACAAAATAGAGTGGGACCGGAAGGATGGACGGCGCGCCGCACTTGGTGGTAGTGACGGGAAGCTGTATGTCTATGATATTGGTGACATGGCGCTTCCACGCGAGTCCGAGTGGACAGATCTTCAGAAGACGATTGCGGGCTTTATTGGAGGGGCACAGGCCAACGGAGTGGCAGACGGAGATGCTACGCGGATCGTTGCAGGGCGATGACATTGATTCCATACGGCGATCTACAGTGTTCCGGTGTTATTCCGTGTGTCGTGGGATTGACTTTACTATAGTTGACCTCCCTTGGGTGTCGTACTGATCTACATAATTCAAACCTTCCCATGATACTTTAGTCTTCACTTGTATGGAATGATTACATGGAGGATTATCGATGGTGATTGGTTATGGGGTTCCCCTAGAAAGGACGGAATTAGAGTGGACATATATATATACACGAGGAACAGAACTACGGAGAGTGTTTGTTACATACGGGAACGGCGACTCCGTGTTGACTCCGTCCATCCCGAAGGTTGCCCGAAGGTGTAGATCGATCAGAGGGCTGTTGTGCTGTGTTGTTACTCCAATGAGTACTAGTGCCCTCCGCAACTTCATCTCCCTTAAGCTCAAGCCCTTATCTATCTCCTACCCACAAGCTCGTATATTTCGCAACCCATCGGCAAGTCCAGCTCGCAAGATGTCTACATTTGTCCAGGTATGCCCATTGTTTGCACGTCCTAAGAGATTGGTCTCAACCGTCATGGTATGGTAGGCACCACATAAGTGAGTCTGATCAGGTTGCGCGTCTGTCCGACACTGAAGCTCGCGTCTGATTTTTCAAAGGCTTCTGGTGTACGTCTCCCCCTGTCTCTGCCGACCTGGTCATGCATCTTATCCCGCGTTTTCAGCATCCCAGGACCTATAGAAGTCACCGATGAAGTATGCCAGTCCCTGGATACCTTTCTCCATGATTCGTGACGCCAAGCTTTACAGGTCCTCTACGCCAATGCACATCCTTCCATGTCACATGTGTCGCCCGATTTTGCACCAGTCTTTGGTGACTGCATTCGCATGATCAGGCAAGGACACGCCGCGAGTGCAGCCGGAACATAATAAGCTCACGCGTCTGCCAGACAACTTCTTTACTCAAAGGACGCGCAGCCGTTCCTCATCGCTGGTTCTGGCACCCTGGGGTGGGATCAGGTATGACTCCCGTGTTGATTTCTAGGTTAAAGATGTGTTCATGGTGTCTTCTCTGGCAGGTCTCTGCGAACCTCGTAGAACCAGGCGAGAACGCGCTTGTCCTGCACAGCGGATATTTTGCAGATAGCTTCGCAGACTGGTAGGGACAGCATAGGGGTAAGCATTGTAGCGGTTGCTCATTCTTTGTATGTTCTCCAGTTTGCAGACCTATGGTGCCAACGTAGACCAAGTCAAGGCTGAAATCGGTGGCGCCGTGAAAGTGGCTGATATCGAGAACGCACTCAAAGCAAAGAAGTACAAGGTCGTTACAGTGACCCACGTTGACACCTCGACGGGTGAGTGCAGTTTCTATCGCGTTGAATAGGTTCCTGAATCCGGTCAATTCTTGTGTAGCCGTTCTGTCCAACATCAAAGCTGTTGCAGAAGTCGTGAAGAGAGTTTCTCCAGACACACTTGTAATTTTCTTCCACTCCTTAATACAAATGTACTCATCACAGCGGAACAACAGGTTGTCATCGATGCTGTCTGCTCTGTAGCGAGCGAAGAAATTCAAATGGATGCCTGGGGCATTGATATCGTATTGACAGCCAGCCAGAAGGGTTTGGGCACTCCGCCAGGTCTCAGCATTGTCGTTGCTTCTCAGAAAGCCATCCAGGTTTGCCCTGTCCTCACATAGTAACACAACTACTCACGCCAATGCCCTCAAGGTATTTGAGAATCGCTCAACGCCGGTCACGACCTACTACGGCAGCTGGAAGAAGTGCGCACAAGCTCTATGTTCTCATCTCTAATAAATCTCAACACGCTAAACAGATGGCTACCCATCATGAAAGCCTATGAGAACAACTCTGCTGCCTACTTCGCCACACCGCCCGTCAACCTCATATATGCGTTCCACGCGTCCCTCACACAGATCATGCAGGGCTCTGTCTCACTCGAGCAACGATTTAAGCTCCACCAAGACGTCAGCCGGCGTATCAAGAAGGCAGCAGAGGAGATCGGATTCAAAGGCGTGCCCATCAGTGAGGACGTGCAGGCAAATGGCATGACCGCAGTACGTACTACCTCGCTGTGCCATCATCTAGTGCTGACGGTGATGTCGCATCTAGCTTTACTTCCCCGATGGTTTCGTAGCGAGCGATATCATTCCACGTCTATTGAAGAAAGACGTTGTCGTCGCTGGCGGACTGCACGCCAGTATCAAAGGTCGGTAAACCTCCTCCTGCGATGAGTCTTGTTACTTACTGAGGCATCTGCCTTTTCAAAAAAGATAAATATTTCCGCATTGGGTGCGTTTATTCCCGTGACCCGCGTGATGCAACTCACCTAATTTACGTTCTTCCTTCCTAGGCACATGGGCGTTTCTGTTGTTGACCCTAGTCGGGGTGACATTGACAAGGTCATCAGCGCCATGCGGGAGACGCTCGCGGAGGCCAGGGCAAGCAAGCAGTAGGAACTAGAGTATAATGATTTGTGTAGCATGTGTGATGTAATGATACGTACCATCTTATATTTTGCAGAAAGCGTCTAGAAGGCAGAACGTGTGGGGGCATGTCAGGTGGGTCTTGAAGACGGTATAACTACCGCGGTAGATGGTCTCGACACCGGTTTCAAGTTGGCAATCTGCAAGGTCTGCGCGCAGTTCACCGTTTCTGCAACTTGAAGTGGTACAGGTGGTCAACCTAATGACACCCTTCGCCGACCGGTTACGCCAGAGTAGCAGGTTGTGAAGGCACATTTTGCACATGTAAAGCATGTGAAAACAAGGTATGATTTGATATCCAAAAAAAAAACGAGTTGGATCTAATTATTTGCACAAGGCTCGAGGCATTACGCAGCTGCCACAGTCTCACGATACTGTCCCTCTCCGCCCATGCCGTCGTACCATTCTTTTCCGGATGTCGTCGGGGAGATATATCCCGCCCTAATGACGAAGTCACCAAAATGCTCGCCCTCGAGCCGCTCGAGCGCATATCGCTTGATCATGGGCGTGAGGATGGCAAGGATCTCACGTTCTGATACCGTTTCCCGGTAAATCTTGTTCAGGCGCTGGCCATAGTATCCACCACCCAGAAGCATGGAATAGGATCCAGGAGCTTTACCGACAAAGGCCACCTCTGTGCAATTGTTAAGCGATGATTTTTATGGAGGAAGCGAGAGAGTCATACCAGCGACGTATGGTCGTGCGCAGCCATTGGGGCAGCCAGTCATCCGCATGACAATGGAATCATTGCGAAGGCCGTTCTCCTCACAGATCTTTTCGACCTTATCAATGAGTACTGGTAGATACTAGAATGTTATATTCAGATAAATTTTATCAGGTGTACGAAGTTGCTACTCACACGCTCGGACTCGGCCATCGCGAGACCTGGACAGAATCAATGTTAGAGTGACCTATATCCGGATCGGGATCAACTTACCGCACGTCGGGAAGGCTACACAAGCCGACGAGGATAGCCGCAAGCCAGTGTAATCCAAGTTGTCCAGCTTGTACTTGGCTAGTATTCTCTTTATCGCTGAGACATCCTCCGCAGCGATTTCAGAGATCATCAAGTGCTGGTTCGCGGTCAGTCGGAATGTGCCCTTATGTATCTGGGCAATCTCGCGAAGCCCAGTTTTAAAATCGCGTCCTGGCTCATCCTGAATGCGCCCATTCTCGATGAAAAGCATTACATGATGTTTGTCGTCTTCTCCCGTTGACCAGCCAAAGTCGTCGACATTGCGATCAAACGTGAATGATCGTGCTGGGGCTAACGAATAACCGAGGCGGCTCTCGACCTCCGCCTTGAAAGCATCCAGTCCCATCCGGTCAATGGTGTATTTCAATCGAGCGTTTTTGCGGCTAAAAACAGAGTCAGAACGAGGTAGAGTGAAAGGCTTGAAGGACTTACTCCGCACGGTTCCCGTTGTCTCGCTGCGTGAGCATGACCTTTTCTGCTACGATAGGACCTTGCTCGACAGTGCAGAAACCTATAGCATCTGCCAGTCGTGGGTATGTTTTCTTGTTGCCGTGCGTTACTCCCATACCACCACCAACAGTAACATTGAAGCCAGCCAATTCTCCCCGCTCATCGACAATGGCAATGAAGCCAAGGTCATTTGCATATATATCGACGTCATTAGTAGGTGGAACCGCAACCGCGATTTTGAACTGTCGCAATGTGATGAGCAGCTTGAAACGAGTGCAGGACCGAACAAACCTTTCGGGGAAGATAGAACTCGCCGTAGAGCGGTTCAAAGTCCTTCACTGCCTCTCCTGCAACCATTTTCTTATCCAACCAAATCTCGTGGTATGCCGTTGTTCTAGGCAGTAAGTGAGCGCTGACAAGCTTTGAAAAGTCGTAGACCTGGGCATGAAGTCGGGATAAGGTAGGAATAGCAGAGCATATAACATTCCTAGGGGAAATGGTGAGCGAGAAGCCTGTCATAATACGTTGAAGAACTCACCGATTGACGTCACCGCACGCAGCTAACGTATCCAACAAGGCCTTGTTGATTTCCTGAATAGAGGGCTTCAAATGTTGCTTGATGACACCGTGAAACTGGAATGTCGCTCTTGTGGTGATCTTGAATGTTCCATTGCCATGCTCGTCGGCGATCTGGTCCATCTGCAGCCACTGCTGAGGTGTGCACACACCACCGGGCGTACGGACGCGAATCATGAAGCTGTAGGCAGGCTCGACACCTTGAGCCTGACGCTCGTCACGGATGTCGCGGTCATCTTGCTGGTAGATACCGTGGAATTTCGTGAGCTGTGTGTCACTGGGATCGAGGGCGCCCGTGCTAGTATCTTGGAGACCCTCCGCAATCGTACCGCGAAGGTAACCAGAGGCCGCCTTGATATGCTCATTCGTGATTGGGTCAGGCTCTGCTTCTTTCACTTCAATGCTGTCGACACCGAGCGTCTTCCATACGAGGGGCTCCCATACTCTGTACCCTGTCTCTGGTCCATCTGCATCCTGGTCATCACCGAGTCCAACGACTGCGAAGCGCTCCCCGCCCAGCTGCTCCAACCGAGCATCGAGGTCCTTACCCGGCTTGTTATAATAATGGGCGTCTTCTGGACGTGGCCAATAGTGGCTATCACCAAGGCCGAAGACCGAGTATCGAAGTTTCGAGAAAGGCTTCTCTCCGCGAAGCGCTGCAGCATTGAGCGCCTTGAACAAAGTTCGCCCGTTCTGTGGGGGCTCACCCTGGCCTGCGACGGAAGTAACAAAGGCAACGTGCTCCTCTTGAGCTAGGCTTTCGATAGACATAGAGTCTATGGTGGCAAGGGAGGTCGACAAGCCTCTGGCTTTACCGCGGTTGGCTAATCGCTTCGCAAACTTCTCCGAGGTGCCTCCATCTGATGCATACAGTACCATCAACGGCGGCGCATCAAGCGAGACAACCAAGTCGTCATATGCCTGCAGTGCCTTCCTCCTCCTCGCCTCCTTCACATTCTCACCCAAACTGCTCACTAGTTCCGTTGCAAGCTCAGGCTTGGAGCGCACGAGTTGCGAGAGATGGTTCTGTCTGTCAAGGAACTGCTGCAGATCGTTCTTCACAGCGTCTGAGTCAAGCGTGAATGGCTCTTTGCCTTGCACTTCCTTCACGGGGTCCCAGCGGTATAGCGGCCAGTACCCAGCATCAACGGCAAGCTTGGTCTCCTTCAGGACCTCAAGGGCTGGCGCGTCCTCATTTTGGTAAGGTAGGTATGCGAGAATGACACTCGGGCCCTTGTGCCTGTCTGCCTCCATGATTGCTTGGAGTACCTGAGCATACGACGAATACACCGCGACGCTCGCCACGTAGACATCGCCGTGGTTCATTGCATACAGACCAGCATCTTGCTTACGACGGTGTGGATCAGCAGAGTTGCGAGATGTATAAGGAAGGGTATCGATGATGAGAATGTTGATGTCAAGGCCAGACGCAATGGCATGGTGCAGACCAGAGGCGCCAAGGTCGTAGGACCAGGCGTCTGAGCCGATGATCCATCTTGAGCGCGAGGAGAAATGTGTGCGGAGTGAAAGAATACGGTCCACAAGGGGACTCGAGAGTTTTGAAGACTCGAGCGCGGTGATGAGTTCTTTGCCCACCGAGCGACTCTTTGTAGCGTCATCCTTGACCAGGGTCCACTGGCTCAAAAGTTTGTGCAATTCAGGGCTAACCTCCCTGAGGTCCATCAGCTGTTGCACAGAACGGGCGAGTTCATTTCGTAGATCGAGTTGTCCCCGAACGCGACCCAATGCAAACTCTGGACTGGTGGCAATAGCGCCTTGTTCAGGCACCAATGCAGGCGAATTGGATACTTCGAGGCGCTCGCCAAAGACATGAGACAGAATCTTCGTATAAGAAGACTCGTGTTTGGGAATATGTGGCACCTCGGGCGAAGGTGACGAGGAGTCACTGACGCCTCCAAGTTGAAGTGGAGTCGAAGAGGGAGCCGCTTGGAACAGTTTCACAATCGCCGGGGGAGTCACTTGCGCAGGCTCGCTGAAGTATACGCTCTGGATATGAGGTCGCTGCTCGCCGACCTGTTGTTGAATCGCATTGACAAGTTCGAGATACAAAGGCGTCCATTTCATATTCCACCGATGGACTTGCTCCAGGACGATAACGCGTGATGCAGATGGTGGGATTGCATCAAGTATACGTAAGGGGGGCAGGGGAGTAAGCAAGCTGACTGAGACAACAGACACTCCATCGATATTCAATGAAGGGATATCACCCAGAGCAAAGATGACAGTATGAGGCTCATTGGCAGCCTGTACTGAGAGCGGAGGGCACGCGCGACGGGTGCGAGCGACTGTAGAAAGCGCTGCGAGCTCATAAAGCTTAAAAAGCTCTGAAACAGGGGACTTTGCAGTTATGGAATGACCGTTGACCCCATTGACACCGTTCGCATGACCATTGAGCCCGTTAACTCCATTGGTCGACGCGGGCTTCTCGGAGAGAAGGAAAGGCTGCACGTCACTTTTTACTATCTCCTCCACTGAGTCGCTCTTTCCCTCATAAAAGACATGCACGACCGCCTTCTTCTCTGTGCGTGCCAAGCGAGATGCTAGGAGTGAATTATCATGTGCTTTTTGGGCGGTGGTAGAGACGAGGAAGAAAGGCACGGCGGAACGGAGCAGAGAGACGTCAGACAAGTCATCTTTCACAGCCAGATGTAAGACAAGTGGGAGCGATGAAAGTTCAGAAGCACATAGGACAAGCCTGATGGCGATCTGCGCTGTTGCCAAAGAGGTGAATGAAATGAGAGCAGCACCCGGCCCGCTTCTGAGTAACGTCGACCCGGGATCGCCGCCTAAAGGCACCGACAAGATTGTAGGACGTCGGACGGACGTCGCAGAAAGTGAATCATACTTCTTTGCGAAATGCGAGGTCGATGGGATAGTAGGCTGTGAGTCTACGATGACATCTGAAGCCAGATAGGCTATTCGAGCCACGATGGAGGTAGCGTTCGACATCTTGTCAAACGTCGGCTGTAAAGGTGTTTAGGAGTTGACTTGGACGTGCAGAACTAAGATGATACCTTGGTTGCAAACCTAGTGGGAGAAAACTCTGAAGAGGCGACGAGGACATGCTGTTTTCAAAAGGTGACAGCAAAAGCACATCATCCATTTGCCATTTGTTTGTCCGTGTCCTACCGAATTCCGAATTCAAGTTATGCGATATTGCAAGATCGTGACCTCATTACAAAGACTGGCGCTCAAAAAATATCATTCAAGATACTATGTATAAAGTAATGCAGGTGGACCGGAAGGGCGTCGGTCTCACGAAAAGCGGAAACAGCGGCAGATGCACTTCCCATGGAGCCCTACATAGCCCTCCAGGACATGGCTCGAGCAACGAGTTGCCATGTCACAATTTAGCGGCTGACCTGCTTTCCGCCAGCTCATGCAGGTAGTGATGCGCCCTGCCAAGCATCCAGATGGGGAATGAAAATTTGAAGTTTGGGTACGAAATGGTACAATTCTTGTTGAACACTCCCTCAATTGCTTCTTGTGGCCATGATCCATCCTGCACTGTGATGAGGTTCTGAAGAGGCTGTAGTGCACCAAACTTACGGGTAGCTGCCTGTTCATGACCAACTTGACAGCCTTTCGGATGGGCTCGGGATCAGGATATTTCGCGTACATAAGCGCCATAGTCGCCCAACAGGTCTGCACGACTTGAGAATTTTCGTGCTGTACCCAGGCACCCTTCTCGCAGGACTACACGGGACAACATTGAGAATTCGGTTCCGGATATAGATTCGAATGCACTAACTTTGTAACTTTCACCCCATCCACCGTCTTCTTTTTGCCATGACAGAATGAATTCGCATGCCCGTCGAGCATGAGAGCTATTCGAGTACGTCTCTCCCACTAGCGAAAGACTTTCAAGGGCGAACTGCGTTGCGTATGTGAAACAGATTCCCCACGAGCCCACCCAGCCGCCTTCGGGTTTTTGCGCTTTGTGTAAGAACTGGATCGCACCCTTGATGGTTTTGCTGAGATAATGTTAGGTTGATAAATGGAACAGTACTTCCACACTTACTTAATGTCAGCAGGTCGGTAATCAGGATAATGCTTCCTGAAGATGGAAAGCGACGTAATGACCGATGTTGTGCACTCTGGATAACAAAACTCGATCATGATGTCACCTAGAACTCGTCTTTAGGATTAATTACAAGGGATAAGAGTGAACGACCCACCGAAAACTTCTGCAGGGTTCAGCCATTCGAGCCACTTAGGACCTCTCACCAATTCATAACTAGCGAAACCGCCATTCGGGTTCTGCATAGTCAGCATGACGTCTACAGCATCAAACAGCCGTTCGTCCGAAATGATTTTCTCCGTGCCCCTGTCCATTATTAGCAGGGGTACAAACAGATAACATGGATGCCCCACTCGACTTGGTTTTGCAGATACAGGACCGCTTTCAGCCCCTCACCGGTGCAATCACTGACGGTGTACCCCTGTTCTTTGGTGCTAAACGGCCAAGCGCCCTTCGTGGTGTGACGGTATGACGTTTCGTAGTGCTTCGGGTTCTCTCTGATCTGGCAAACATCCAACCACCCAAGCGCTCTAGACAAACTCTCCTTGTTTGCTTCCTCCTTAGCGAGGTCCGTTTCAACGAGCGCCTGTGTAATGAAGCCGATATCCCATAGCTGACTCCCATTCGTCCCGCACATCATCATGCCCTCCTGGCCTAGCCACATGAAGTCTGCGCGTTTGATAGCGTGCTGCTTGTAAGCCTCACTGTCGGGCCCTTCCAGGTGCGCACGGCAGATGAGGTTCATCATTTTGGAGACTGGCCCGAGAGTCTGATACTCGGTATTCTCGTCTTCCATGACGATGAGGTGATAAGCGCGTTTCAGAGCTGCCCGGCGGAGGGGAGGAATGCTACAGCCCTCGTAGATTGAAAGAATGGAGTTCATAACATCCAGAATAGTGGTATGAGGTGAATATAGGTCCGCTGCGCATATATTATTGCGTTGTGAGGGCCAGTGGATCTGGTAATAATTAGTTGGGTATAATTCCTAGAGGCCGAAATGTCAGTTGACGGAATGTCAAATCTAGTATTAGCAGTGCTCGCCTCTCGGAGAGCTCGTATCAAGTCATTCTCTTGCATTTTAAATCGGATACCGTAGAGATAGCTCATCGGCACGTATACAGTCCGGGTATGTATCCACCAGCGATGAGGATGAATTGGCAACCACTCAGGAAGGAGCCTTTTAGGGAACCGAGACATTAGGTCAAGAGCTAAAAGGAAAGCTTGTGAACGGACCAAAGCTCCACAGGGACGGGGTTCAACCCGGCCCAATCATATACATTCAAGATGGCAAGCCAGAACTTGCCCCAGGCAGGAGCACCGGTAGCTCCTCCTGCACCGAAGGAATTAATCACCCGAGTCAACATGATAACTTTGAGCGCACCAAGTTTGTGTAATGTCGAGCGAGCTCTTGCAGCGACTGGATGGTCAGCCTTCACACCAAGAATCCGAAGAGCAGCATAGTTCAACGCCGTGCCGAACACCGTTGAGTGTCCTTCGATGTGTCTGTGTGGGTTTATAATAGGACTTATAACGAATGATATGTTTCGGCTTACATTCCCCAACCACCGTCTTCTGGGTTAGCGCGATTGAAAAGGTAGCGAATCATCTCCAGGCGTTCCATCTCCGTGAAGCTCATACCGGTCACGTATGACCCAATGACGAGGCCAGGGAGAAGGAACATAGGGCCACCGTACTCACCAGGCCAATGTCCATCACGAGACTGAAGGTGCTTATAGAACGTATACCCATTCCGGGCGGCATCCAGCGCATCCTTCGGCTTAGGGAGGTCAGGCAAATTCTGTTCAACACTAAGTGAGGGCCCTCAAGCAAAAAACTTGGATGATACGTACGAGTGGGATCCCAATCCAGTACTTATCCACATCATTCTGAGGCCACTCCTTACACTCTTCGTCTGTTCGAAGGTAGTGCCAGGTGTGCCTTCCTCCGTCATTTACGAGCAACCTCCACCGACTGTAGTCGGTGAAGGGCAATTTTCCACTCTCTGGGAGATCGCACTGGGGCCACAGTGTGGAAACTTGGGCCTCTGTTGGCATGTACATGATGAGAGATGAGTTGGTTCAGAAGCGAATAAGTCTTAGTATACGACGTTTTATAATTTATTACCCCAGGGCCCACATAGAGCGTAAACAACGCGTCCACAACAGAAATCACGTTTCAGCTGGTGTTCCACGATGGTCAGTTTCCGAGACTCGTCCGTCGTCATCATCGAGTGTGGCAGAACACTTATCAGAGCAGGCATCGGCTTGCACGATCTCCTCAAGGCTCCGTCCATCGTTTGTATAGTTCACTATCGTGCCTGAGTCCCATATGTGATCACATTACAGGAAATTCAAGCTCGAGTCGGTCTACGACGCAGTCCAGGTGATACTGCAAATGGCAGATCCTCGCTAAGGCCATCTGAAGGCGGTGAAAACTTGCGCCCATCTGCATCCAGCAGTCGGGCGTCATCCTTGCCTTGCCATCCTAGTCTGTCGGCGAAGGTTAACGACTACCTCATCGGGTCTCAACTAGACGAAGCTCTCGAAGCGGGTCAAGATATCATTATCTCATGGCCATTTGCAGATGGCGACGTTCGTGACTGGACTCAAGCAGAAGCACTTTGGTACGTTTGTAGCTCTAATGTGAAATTATCACCTCGGACTCATTGTATTACCCAAGGAAATATGTTTTATTTAATGCACTTCAACTCAAGCGAACCCAGAACGAGTCTCCTATCATGTTGTCCATGCCAGCAGGCCTATTCAGAGAGTCATCACAACGTATATGTCAAATTTTCTTCGAGCGCTTCAACGTCGCAGGCTTCGGTCTCCTGGACCGCCCTGTTGCCCAACTCTATGCAGCTGGACAGCTCAGCGGGATCGTAATCGATGTTGGTCATGAAATGACCGACATTACTCCGATGTACGATGGATTCATCATGAATCACGCTCGCTCGTCCACACCACTAGGCATCAGAGACTGTCAAGTCTACCTCGCCAACCTCCTTCGCTCCAACCAGTCAGTCATGGCAGCTGCATCACCTCCGGATAACCCAAGTAACACAGAGGTCACCCAGAGGTTCCTCGATGATTTGGTCAAGTATATCTGGGAGGAGGGCCTTGTCCGCGTCCCTTCAGATGGACAAACGGCAGAGATACCAGAAGATGAAGGTGTCACAGATATAGCAGCAGTCCTCGTTGCCGGCAAAGAAAAGGCCGTCATTGAAACGGGCATGAAAAAAAAGTTGACTGCAAAGGCTTCTGCTGCGGAGCAAGCTCGTGCGAGGGAGATCGAGGCACTTGACCTCGTCACTATACAATTCCGCGACTACTCCATCACCCTGGGTAAGGAGCGGCATCGATTTTGCGAGCCCCTCTTTGACCCTACGCTGCTGAACGGGCTGTCTTCTGTTGAGCGTGCGGAACCTTACGAAGGCAGAATCCTGCCCTTGCAGGAGGCTGTTGGATTTGCCGTTCGCCAAGCGGACGTCGCTCAAAGGCAATACATTTGGCACGGATTGTTTGTTACTGGTGATCTCACCAACCATGTCAAAGGTGCGTCACTATATACCTCCGCTGAACTTAAAAAGTAATTGTTGCAAAGGTATCGGAGCTGCACTGCAGTCGCGGTTAGCGCCCTTCATTCTGAGCAGTCCAGACCAGGCAACTGAATTCCAATCGCGGTCAATCCGAGTATTGAATGTGCCAGAATACTTTGCTGAATACCGAGAAAAAGGAGACGGTCTCGCGGCTTTCCTTGGCACTAGCATTGTTGCGAAGGTGCGTGCGTTGCTGGAATGCACTGAATGTCTGTTTGTTGAGAGCTCCCTTAGATCGCATTTAATGAGTCGCATGGGAAGAATTTTGTGTCGAAGACAGATTATAACGAGAAGGGGCCACATGCTGTTATAGAAATGTCTCCCAGCTTGTTGTAGCGATACTCATTTATATCGTGTTTCGAGTTTCTCTAATCTCGAGTGTGTTGTATGAAAAAAGTTGACCCCCTAGAATGGAGGTTACTGCGTCGGAGTTGAAACGAATTAGGACAGAACTGTACAGTTCATCAAATCTGGAAAGTTAGATTTTGTCATCCAAAAGGCCGCAAGGCTTCAAGCTCCTCAAGACTCCCCGACACATTCTCTTCAAGAAATCTACCAATGGCCCCCACCAAGAAGTCCAAGGCAGCCAAGTCGAGCGAGTCCATCTCGTCTCGTCTTGCCCTCGTCGTCAAGTCGGGGAAGTACTCCCTTGGGTACAAGTCTGCCCTCAAGCAGATGCGCAGCGGCAAAGGTGAGCACTCTTTTAACTCGCGGGGACTGGAGCGTGAGGCTGAGAAGGTCCCTTGTACTGACTATCATTTTTGCTTTGTGTTTGTCCTCGCACTTGCGATTCTATAGCCAAGCTCGTCCTGATCGCTGGTAACTGCCCACCATTGCGCAAATCTGAGCTCGAGTACTACGCCATGTTGTCGAAGACAACCGTGCATCACTTCTCTGGCACCAACGTCGCACTCGGCACCGCTGCCGGAAAGCTATTCCGTGTTGGGTGAGCTACCCCGTATTGTCTGATCCGTTACCGTAGGCTGAATGCATCCTTCAGTGTCATGACTGTCAGTGATCCTGGAGACTCTGATCTCCTCACCTTCGCAGAGGGTAACGCTGCATAAACCCAAAATTACGATGAGATACCGGGAATATAGGTTCAGGTGCTCCATTGTAGCCGTACTTCGTGCATCCGCACAGTAGCCGTTATCGTTACCATTGTTGTTATGCTCCGAGCAATGTCATGGCACGCAAGTCCTCTATGAGGATCTATCCCATCGTCTGACAGAAACCACTCGCAACATTAGTCCATCATGCTATGAAGGGGCGCGTACGAAAGATCCAGCCGACCGCCTGATTTTGATAACAGATGGCCAACGCAGCGTCCGCAACGAGTCTCGCGCGCGGAATAAATCCAGTACCTAGGCTCACAGAACGACCTCTCGGAGAAAAACGGCTGACGGAAGCTGATCCACAGATAACGCAAATGGATTGATCAAAATTTTGTGAATTGAGGTATAACTGTCTGAGAGGGTCCTACAAAAGGTATATTAGATACCATGTCAAGCCAACGGTCTGTAGGGTCGTATGATATTATCGATTATGTGCGGTGTATATAGGACTGATGATAGCACACTACAAGAATGTACAACCGAGGTTCGCCATCTTTCGCTCAAGAGTCAAGACCAAAACAAACTACATGCCTTCATCAGGCATGACCCGAGCCGTTAACCACTCCATCTTCAACAAGCTTTTCAAACTTCTGCGTGAAGATAGAGAATCCTATAGTCCGAGGGACGCGATCGTCATGCGGAAGCGGGTGAGGCATAGATTGAGGACACGAGAGCCTTTGGAGGTTCTCGCTCAATGATCCTGGCGACTTCCTTTGCACGTGAAGGTTGATTTCGTTCCGATCTCTGAGAGGGATCACAGGGTGAATAAGGTCGTCGAGTGGAATGACAGGGTTATCGTTTCCGTCATCTGCATCAGGCACCTCTAGCCGTCTCCATTTTCGGGAAGTTGGTTCCACGGGTACGAGCAAGCTACGATTTTTGTGAAGCGGCGGCAGTGAGATAGTAGGAGCGGTGAAACGCCAACGATGAAGTTCGCACTGTGACGGTAATGGTGGGGGAGGAGTCACGACTCGTCGCACCGGCGGCGCGGTAGGAACAAGCCACTCAAATGTCCGAGTCACATGCCTTGCGACGAGATCCCTGTGATTGGCCTCGAAGTGGGATTCTAGTTGAGATGCTCGTGAAAATCCTTGCTCACAATCTGAGAGAAATCAAGATAAAAACCAAGCACATGACTAATTTGTGATGAGACATACCTCGGATGGGGCAAGAGACGTCGAGACGAGACAGATGACTTAGGTCAACATGTGCTTTGAGTGCATCTTTTGTGGCATGTACACGACCTGCACATCTCAAATAACGACAGTGATATTGCCCCTCCTTCAGAAAAAAAAAGGTAAGCAAAAGAAAAAGAATTGAAGGGAAAATTTGCTCACTATGCTGGATATGCGATCACAATGTCTTAATGTATGCTGTGTAGTGGTATCAGTACTGGGAAAAAAGATGGAGCACATAATGGGGCAAATGATATCACTGAAGTGAGTTGATGCTCACTCCAGAAGCATTTTAGAAAACCTTCAGCATGATCACTGTTGATCAAAGCAAAAGTGCTACAGCTGAAGATTTAATAAAGTACCCCTGGAGAGGAGTAGTACAACAACATGACCATCAGAAAGTCTAGTACTAGTATTCACATCTATGTTAAATAAAGAGAGCTGATCCCAACCCACCTGTGTCAAATTATAACAACTGTTGAGAATGATTGAGCACCCTTCCCACTCGCATGGCATGGGCTTAATTATATGATGAGCAATGTTAGGGATTTCATGAGGAGAAAGGAGAAGATCTGAAGGCCCAGCAACCTCAGACATCTATCAGAGGTTGAAAAGTTGAACAAATGTGCATGTCACCAGAGAGTAAATAACAGCAAACATAACTCGATGGAATACTGAATTCTGGTGTGTCGCCGAATGTGATGCTTTGTCACACATGTCAATTATTTCTAAGGCTTCAGGATAAGACAAGAAGCCTATTGAAAGGTAGTTGCCAGTGATTAGGAAAAAAACCACAGCACCTCTTGGAATAGGTTACTACTTGACAAAACCACATGATCTCCAGAGTAAGTACCTACTCTCTGGGACCCATCTCTGAAGCCATCCTCCTTAAGTCTGGTTGTAGTGCATCAAACTCCAACGGACTTCTGGTACCGGACAGGGGTCAGGTATTGGGTGGATTTGGATACCCACATAATAAGAAACATGTTTCAGGATGTTTCGGAGATTGTAAGCAGGCCTCATGTTTTCTTTGTGAGTGGGCCTTCACCCACATATATGAACCTTTCCTTTTATTTCCTCAGTTGTTTCTCTCCCTCTTTCGGGCAGCAGCTGGGGTAAGTAGCACAGACTTGCACTGTTTTACTTAGGGTGAATATCATAGTGCAGCAGCTGAATTCGGACTATCGGAATATTTCGGGCATTGTTGAAGTCCTTTCGCATTTTGCATGTGATATTTTACTACATTCTACAATAAGATAAGAATTACCTATGTATATATAGTTGTACCTACGAGTCGAGAACCTTTGCATATTTGCAAAGGGTTCCCTGCCTATACCATTTTGTTGTTAGTCATTTGTGCAGCCGCGAAATTCCAACATGGACTTGTGCCATTTTACTTAGTAGTTTTGTCACTACCCACCTCTCATTAGTGCCTGCTGATTGTGACGTCAGTCCCATTCAGAGCAGTTTACAAACACTACAGGAAGTTATCCAGGTGCAATGATATCAATCTGCTCTGACCTGCACTGGTTGCAAAGCTAACTCAAAGTCTGCCACTACTGAGTAAAGAGCAGGCTTTGACAGTAAACTGCTATAGGCACTGGGCAGTAGAGATGAACAACATTATTCATAAGATCTACTAGAGCTACAAGTTGCTCATGATTCAGAATGCAAATAATGAATCCTTGCCACTTGGTGCTACCAAGAGGTGTTGAGGCATCATCGAGGCTGTAGAACATTGTCTCCAGTAACTATTGACAATCTAGCACTAATGATGCGCTGATTTGTTCGATGCATTTGTGGGGCTGGAACATCCATTGACGCGACGAACTAACTACCAGTAAGAGTTTTCAGCCGCGCTTCAGCCGCCCGGGCCCTTCGCTCTCGCTCCACTTTGGCCCTCATCTCAGGAGTTAAACCCGTGACACCATCAGCTGCTCCAGATAAACCTCCGAGCTTTCGGGGAGCCATAGGGTCTTGAGGTCGAGGCTCGGGCTTTGCCTCCATCTGTTCGTCCTCGATGTCAGACCGCTTGCCTTCTCGTTCTCTCTCTCTAGCCTCTCGTTCTCGCATCTTCTCTTTCAGACCTTTCCTCCTTTGTTTTTTCTTTTCATCCCTCGCTTCTTCCTTTTTCTTGCTGAAGGTGCTTGGAACACGTGCCGCTCCAAACCAGTCCCACCAGTCAGGGTGATCACCCGCGCACTGCCGAAAGACGTCACGGACAACCCTTGTACGTGCCAAATCATAGGCACTACGGCGCGAGCCTGCACTTTGTGGAGGAGGTGCATCTGATGCGTCAGATTCATTGGCGACGTCCTCGTCCTGACGTGCGCCCGAAGACGGAACAGGGACACTTGGATCGGCATGCAGTTCATACAACAGCCAGCGTGTTATATCCTCTTGTCCTGATTGCGCGGCGACTTGAAGTAGGGATGCGCGCCGATCCCCTGTCCACTCCGGTATGAGTGCATCGACGCCACCAAGGGAAGCGCCTTCACGCTCCCAAAAAGATTTGAGGGGCTCGGAGCGACCTTTGCTGATCATATCTAGTAGTCGAGACCACTTCTCGCGGTATGCTTCTTCCTCCTTAGTTAATCGCTGTAGTTTTGTCTTTTCGGGTGCTGGAGCGGCTGAGGGCATCACTTTAGGCTTGGGTAGAGAAGTAAGAAAGGCTTCGTCTTGCGCCCGGAGTGCTTCCTCTGTAAGATGTGACGTCTTCACTTGCGTGAGCTCCAGCAGACATCGCGAAAGCTCAGATTGAGTCTGAAAGGAAAATAAGAACCATGGAGATAGGATCAACAAAGAAAACATACGGGCCGGCGAGTTGGAAATGGGAAGGTTCTCAGACGGTCATCTCCTTTGCTAATGACGCATCCCTCATAGTCCAGGAAGATGCGCCTGTTAGAGACACTGGCACGTAGCCAAATTCTTTCGCAGTCTTGAATCTCCTCGTCCCAGTCTTGAAGAAGGTTGCGGATATCCTAAGTGTTCACGCTTAGCTCAAGCAAATAAAACAGGGGCTACCTCACATCTCGGAGAGCTTGCTCGCCATAACGACGAAGCACGGCGCCTGCACTGATGGCGGCACCCTTGGAGTTGTCATTTACAGACTGCGAACCACCCTGTTTACGGCGAGCTATAATAAAAATCAGCATAATAGAGAGGTTCACGACAGCCATACTTACTGGTATAACGGTGGAATGTCTTGTGTTTAAGGATCGTCGTCTCCGGCTTGGGTTTCGGCGGGTTCTTCTTCGCCTTTGCCGACGAGACTTGTAAATCCTGTTCTTCTTCAGACCTGCTCACTTGCACTACGGCACCTGCAAAGTGACCTCCGGCAACCATGAACATAGCCCACTTCCGTCCACCTCCCACCCGTTCCTGCATGCTCTTCAGCTCCGCCAAGTACGAGGTAGCAGGTGTATCTATTGGAAATAACATTCTGTACACCCCGATTTGAGTAGATGGAGGCGAATGAAACCAAGTGACCGCTGTCAGAGGTGTTTGTCGCTCTTCACTGGGTGAAGGCGATCTTGATGTTCGCTTGATTTTGCCGACAAGGGCGTCGACTGCATCGGAGTCATCAGAACTCCCGTCAGAGGATGCTGATCCTGAGAGAGAATCTTCCAGACCTAACTTATGCAGGGATAAATTCGTTAAGGTGACTAGCAAAGCAGCTGAGCGTGCCTACCGTCTACAAGCTGTGCGAATGCTGGCTCCGTGACAGGGTTGCCGCCCCTCAGACGGATCTTTACATTGTATCGATGCCAGTCGGATCGAAAATGAGAGCGTTGCTCATCCACGTCTGAAAAGGTCGCTCCCAGACAAATGTTACACGCCCTCGCATTGTTTGGTGCTAGAGGAGCTGGTTGTACGGGGGACGGGGCTCGGGGTGGCGGTCGACTGATTAGATTACGCGGTGTAAGCGTCTCCAGCAATTCTGGAGGCAACGAAAAGACGTGGTATCTTTGGGTCATTTGTACTGTTCGTGCTGAGTCGCTGAAATGAATCCGAGGAGAAATGGTGGTGGTATAAGTAGTGCAAACAGCGGACCCGTTCCAGTTGACTTGAAAGGGAGTCACCGAGAAGGGCTTACTTGACTCGGTAATGACCGAACTTGACTCGGATGGTCACTGATAATAGGCTGATACTGATGGCTAGCATACATATCAAACCGAACCACTATGGTCTCTACAGATTTCATTGAACGCCCCATCAAAAATCTTGTGTTGTTCGATGTCGATGGAACGTTGACACCCGCCCGACAGGTAATCCACCTTCACAGCAACTACTACACTTGATGTCGAGATCTCCCGACAGAGCGCATCTCCAGAGATGATCCAGCTCTTGCGCGCGCTCAGGAAGAACGTTGCCATAGGCTTCGTTGGTGGCTCTGATTTTGTCAAGATATCTGAGCAGCTCAGTGTTGACGATACCAATGGTGCGAAATTCGTCTCCCCTGTCCGCTATGACGCTCCTCACATGCGTGTACAGTCCTTGACGAGTTCGACTTCGGATTCGCTGAGAACGGCCTTACTGCATACCGACTCGGAAAGCCACTGGAGTCACAGTCCTTCATCAAAAGTGTGGGTGAAAAGGACTACCAGGAGCTGGTCAACTTCATCTTACATTACATTGCTGATTTGAGCATTCCGATCAAACGGCGAGTTTCTTTAATACCTGGCTGTGTAAGTTATTCACTCGGAAATCATAGTGGAACGTTTGTCGAGTTTCGCAATGGGATGATCAATGTCAGCCCGATCGGCCGCAACGCGACGTACGTTCTCCTTCTTGTCATTTCATAAAGCTCTGTCAACTCCTTCGGCTCCGCAGTATTCAGGAGCGCCATGATTTCGAAGCTTATGACAAGGTAGTAACATTAAAGGAGCCATTGATACTAGATTTATTGTTCCTTGGCAGCAACACCACGTTCGGGCAGACTTTGTGAAAGTCCTCCGGGAGAAGTTCGAACGACTAAACTTGACTTTTTCTGTCGGTGGCCAGATATCATTTGATATCTTTCCACAAGGGTGGGACAAGACTTATTGCCTTCGACATGTAGAAAAGGATGGCTTTGAGGAAATCCACTTCTTTGGGGACAAGACGTACAAGGTAAGTCGAGGCTCTTACCACGCAAAATTCCGTCCACTTACTGACTTGTGCAAAGGGGGGGAACGATTACGAGATATTCAGTGATTCCAGAACTGTCGGGCACACTGTCGAGAGTCCTGCAGATACGATAAGAATCTGCAAAGAGCTATTTCTATCATAAAGCGTTGAGTGCCTGTTCGAAAGACTTTCGCAGACAATCATCGAACGAGTTGTCAAATTTGCAAGACGTGTATAGTAGTCGTAGTGGGAAGAAGTTATAATACCAGTGCTCTTCATTGATGTAGAGCCTTCTACATAGACGTCACTTTTATGGTTACTTGTTGTAGACTTGGAATCATGATCACATCGAACAAATAAGAGCATACGTGACACCGTGTTTTTGGAATTGAAACGCGTACTTGTCTGTCGACAAAGAACCAGATTTACATCGTCCGTTACCCGCCACGCTCACATAAGTCGTTGCGCATTATATTCCTCTCATCTGCTGAGAAGTGACGACATGGCCGGCACAACGATTTCTACACGACAAAACCAGCCACTGGCACGCACGCGGTGAGGATTGGAGGGAATCACGCAGTGGTCATTGCTCAAATATATTTTTGACAGTACCAAGCCGGACGCGAACTCGGAACCAGCCCCGAAAAGGCGCAAGTTGGGCCTATCCAACACCCAGAAAACGCAGGATTCATCATTTGCAGACGTATTGGAACTGTTGAGCCAAGACAGAGCACATGACGGCATTGGTGCGTTACGCAGAGACCTCCCCGCAATTTGTCCTTGACAGTTTGAATAGCTGCGGAGGGCGGTGCGGATAGCTGGGCTCGTCCGACTCTTCCGCCCATTGATGAGAAGCGGGATAAGATCAGTGTGTACATATTTCGCCTCGCACAGCCATTAACTTATGGTGCCACCTCGTGCAGTATTTCAACAAATTGATGTCGATGAGGCAACAGACTACAGCAATGGATCTATCGTACTGAGGTTGTTTGGGGTAACCGAAGTACCTTTCTTTGTATTTGCGTCATCGCGCGCGTTTAAATGGTTGTGTAGGACGGAAACAGCGTACTTGCATTTGTCACTGGTTTCCTTCCATACTTCTATGTCGCTGTTCCTCGTGGCTTTGACGAATCAGACATCGAAGCGTTTGCAGAGCAGTTGAACGTATGTATTTGTGGTCATGAATCAAGTGTGCTGGCTAAACTTCCCTGCAGAAACAGGCTCAAGGCACCTTTGTGAGACAAATAGAGATTGTCAAAAGGCGTAGTCTTTGGGGCTACCGTGGAGATGACTGGATCCCTTTCATGAAGATTACAATTTCTGAACCGAGGAATCTCCCAAAAATTCGAGATAAGTGATTTTGTTTCGCAATGCTTTCTATATACTTATCGTTCTTTGGTCGGCACGCTTGTTTGAAAGGGGCGAGTGTGGGTTTCGAGATTTCTTCCCTACTGGACAACCGTGCTCCACGTTTGAGAGCAATATTGCATACACTCTGCGTTTCATGATCGATACCAAAGTATGATCAAATACACGGGTTGCAACC
Organism: Rhizopogon rudus; assembly: GCA_002995055.1. Taxonomy (NCBI): domain Eukaryota; kingdom Fungi; phylum Basidiomycota; class Agaricomycetes; order Boletales; family Rhizopogonaceae; genus Rhizopogon; species Rhizopogon rudus. Next base: position 70,329 of record PVYE01007598.1, read on the forward strand.
GAACTGACACCTTTGCAGGTTGTCGGCATGAACTGGATTGAGATACCTGCTGGTAAATATAAACTTGTGTCCGAGGAAGCCAAGAAGTCCACGTGTCAGATTGAGCTTAGAGTCAGGTAATTTGAGTCCATTACTTTTATTAGTCTAAGAGTCTGATGGTGTATTTCAACAGGTGGGATGCCTTCATTTCTTATCCACCAGAAGGAAACTGGCAAAAACTTGCGCCTCTCCGTGTACTGAGCTTCGATATCGAGTGTGCTGGACGCAAGGGCATCTTTCCTGAGGCACAGATTGATCCGGTCATTCAGATCGCCAATATGGTCACCAAGCAAGGTATGGGGTCTGCATTTTCTTCGGTGGATCAGCTCATCATCGACTTTGCAGGCGAGACTAAGCCGTTCATCCGCAATATTTTTACTTTGAATACATGTGCACATATCGTCGGTTCACAAGTGATGTCCTTTGACGACGAAGCAAAGATGTTGCAGGCTTGGCGAGACTTTATTGAAGAGGTTGACCCGGATGTGGTCATCGGATACAACATCTCAAACTTCGATTTCCCGTATCTCATGGATCGGGCAAAGCATCTCAAGGCAAATAAGTTTCCTTATCTTGGTCGTCTTAAGGGTGCGTACCTCTGTTTACTGTGACGATATTCGATTTATTTGTCTTGAAGGTTCGAAAACTCAGACGAAGGATACCCACTTCTCTTCAAAGGCCTACGGGCAGCGCGATTCGAAAGACACGGAGCTAGAAGGGCGGCTACAGCTTGATGTTCTGCAATTCATGCAGCGAGAGCACAAGCTACGTAGCTATACCCTCAACTCTGTCTGCGCACAATTCCTCGGCGAGCAAAAGGAGGATGTGCACCACTCCGTCATCACGGAGTTGCAGAACGGTACTCCAGAGTCCAGACGCCGTCTGGCCGTATATTGTTTGAAGGTGTGTGTTGAAATTTCTTTTTTGCACCTGTATACCTATAATTGCCGTAGGATGCGTATCTTCCTCAAAGACTGATGGACAGGTTAATGTGTTTCGTCAACTACACCGAGATGGCACGTGTCACAGGTGTTCCTTTCAATTACCTACTCTCCCGTGGTCAGTCTATCAAGGTGCTTTCTCAACTATTTCGCAAGGCCAACGAAGAGGGCTATGTCATCCCGGTTCTCAAGGGCGAAGGCTCGGATGAGCAATACGAAGGTGCCACCGTCATCGAGCCGAAGAAAGGCTACTACGACACGCCAATTGCAACTCTTGATTTCAGCTCCTTATACCCGTCTATCATGATGGCACATAATTTATGTTACACGACACTCCTGGACAAAGGCACCATTGATCGCATGCAACTTGTCAAGGACGTGGATTATATCCAAACTCCCAATAATGGTTCGTTAGGGTTGTTGGATACGGGTTTGCAGATTGACCGACTCACTCTTCGCTAGACTTCTTCGCCACCAGCGCAAAGCGAAAGGGTCTTCTACCCACTGTTCTGGAAGATCTGATTTCTGCTCGCAAGCGTGCGAAGGCCGATCTCAAGAAGGAGACAGATCCAGCCAAGCGTGCAGTCCTGGACGGTCGTCAACTTGCCTTGAAGGTGCCGCTGATTCATCCAGTACATTGAAGCTTCTGGTCTCACTCCCTTTCAGATTAGCGCGAACTCCGTTTATGGATTCACCGGTGCTACGATTGGAAAGTTGCCCTGCCTTCCTATTTCCTCCAGTGTGACAGCGTATGGGCGTCAGATGATTGAGAAGACCAAGCAGGCAAGTCGCAGCTCTTTCGTTTCCGTTAGTGACCATCCAATTATTGACCCTTTGTAGGAGGTCGAATCGGAATTCTCTATAAAGAACGGCCATGCTCATGATGCCGAAGTCATTTACGGTGACACTGATTCTGTCATGGTCAAGTTCGGGCCTGCGGAGCTGGAAAGGGTCATGGCTCTCGGTTAGCATTGACCAGCGACCTGACTTGCATCCGATTTTAACTGTTCCATAGGGGCAGAGGCAGCAGATTTTGTAACGATCAAATTCGTCAGACCTATCAAGCTCGAGTTCGAAAAAGTTTACTACCCGTATCTACTCATCAACAAGAAGCGGTACGCGGGACTTTACTGGACTAAGCCAGATAAATGGGATAAGATGGACTCCAAGGGGATTGAGGTTCGTCATTTTTGGTGGATTATTTGGTGTGATGATTTATGGATCTAGACTGTACGGAGAGACAACTGTCGGCTAGTATCGACAGTCATCGAGACTTGCCTGCATAAGATGTTGATCGATCGGGATGTCAAAGGAGCTGAAGAGTATGCTTACATTTTTATATATATCTTTTGGTTGCCCAGCTCAACTGTCCCAGGTACACCAAGCGCATTATATCAGACCTTCTACAGAACAAGGTTGATATGTCCCAGCTGGTGATTACAAAGGCTCTGGCCAAGGCAGGTATGTGAGTTGTGAACGAGAATGAGTGTGTGCTCCAATGTCTGCAGATTACGCTGCGAAGCAAGCGCATGTGGAGTTGGCAGAGCGCATGCGTCAACGTGATGCAGGTTTGTGACTGTTGTAGATCTGTGTTCTTTCTTGACATCCATGGCTAGGCTCTGCACCGGCACTAGGTGACCGTGTCGCCTATGTTATTGTCAAGGGTATTAAAGGTCGAATTCCGCATCAAGTATCATGGTTTTCTGCTGACTTGGGAATCAGGTGCCGCTGCGTATGAGAAGTCCGAGGATCCCCTTTATGTATTGGAGAACAACATTCCCATCGATACCAAATACTACCTGGAAAACCAGCTCTCAAACCCCCTCATGAGAATCTTTGAACCCATCCTAGGCGAGAAGGCAGCGTCGTTGTGTAAGTGCTTCATTGGCTGCACGAATAGCATCTTTTTTGATATGTTTCACAGTATCGGGCGCGCACACGAGGACAATCCAAATCGCAACGCCAACAGTCGGTGGTCTGATGAAGTTCGCAGTGAAGACGGTAACATGTCTTGGGTGCAAAACTCCGTTGCGGTCAAATAACAGTGTGAAGAGTGAGCTACTCCGAATAAGCCTCTGATCGTGTCTCACAAGGCCTTCTCTGTAGACGGTGCCGTATGCAACAACTGTCGACCAAAGATCGGGGAGCTATATCGAAAGCAGGTCGCGGGCGCTTCCGAGTTCCAAGTACGGTTCTCGCGATTATGGACGCAATGTCAACGTTGTCAGGGGTCTTTGCATCAGGTGAGGTTAGGTTTACTACCGCGTCAACTATTATTCACACGGTGTTATTAACAGGATGTACTATGTTCGAGCAAGGACTGCCCGATCTTTTACATGCGGAAGAAGGCACAAAAGGACGTAGAAGATGCGAACACTGTACTCGAGCGGTTTGATGCAGATCTGTGGTAGGAATCGCTGTATCGCTGTTATTTTGTTTTCCTTTTCGCTTGGTTTCTCTGCACACTTGTCTTAGTCTCCCGTAGTCAGACCTTGAAAGAAGGAAGAGTTGTTCCTTCTGTTTCAAGATGTAGAACTGACTCAGCATAAGAGATGAGATAAGCTATCGAAGGCTATTGGGAAAGACTATTCTCTGAGCTGCAGCCTGCATGCAGCGACTGAGTCGGAGTTGAACGCCAGTGTTGAGAGTTCAAACATAATAATAGTATGTACTATGCATACAGATTTATGTAAAAACAAACATAACTTCGACCAAAACTAAAAGCTTTTAATCAATACAAACGAAATCCCGAAAAAACCACGACGAAGGTCTCAATCATACAAACAAGTTGCCTGTAGAAGCACCGAAGAGTATGATCACTGCGGATAATGCCCGGCTACACACCGCTACCAGTTGAAATGTGTACGCGCTCCTGGAAAACAATTGAACCCAT
>PVYE01007598.1:74211-84240 GCA_002995055.1 Rhizopogon rudus
AGATTTAGCGACAAGGTCAGCATGATATTCTCGAACTCCAAGGATGAGGCGTGGTCCCAATATATACATCTGCGTGACTCGGGCAAGTCCAAGAATGCCATAAAAGATCCCATCTGCCACGGAAGTCGAATTCTGTGGAAATGATGAGGTTTGATCAGATACAGATATCAATCATAGGTTGACATACAGAGAGCTTTTGGGATAAATCAGTGCTGAGCTGAAGGGAAGAAACAACAACAAAACTAGTGTGGAGCTTAAGCGAAAAAAGATAATCACACTCAAAATCATGAGCGGACCTTGCGAAGTAAAACACATGAGTTTTTACTAATATAGTGAAACAGTCCCCGACAGTCCATCTTTTTGATGGTCGTTGCAATTCGCGGAAGTGTTTCACAGCAATCCAAACTGCAAGACACAGTGCAAGGGTCTCCCATGCAGTCGCTGATAGTATCCAAGAAACCTCGATCACAACCATGCGATCTCCCAAAGCGCTATAACCGCACATATGAGCGCCGGAGAGCACAAGCTCCTCTGATATTCATATCATAAGCTTGATGGGCTCAAGTGTTGAGTGTACAATCGAAACTCACCCCCTGAGATATGCTTAATGGTCAATATCATGTTGATGACTGTGGATGTAATCCGGATAGCTAGGAAGACTACGAGAAAGATCAACATCTGTTTGGATTGCTGATACATGGCATATAACCGAGTAATGATGATGACTTGAATAATATAGCAGTCAAGTCAATATAACTGTGATAATGCAGCTGAGTGGCTCATCACTGAGCATGACAATTGTGATAACATTGATACAATTTGCCACCAAGTAGATAATATTGCCTGAAAATGCAGTTAGTGATGAGCCTCCGAGGACTCCATGTTTCAAACGCACAACTAGTACTACGATGAACCAGTAGACGGGTTATTAATCTCACTGAGTCACTCACCCCTACGTAGGATCACAGTCAGTCGAATGAGAACTGTGACGATGGCACACAAAATACTCACTACATCTGTCAACGAGACGGACGGGAGATATACTGCATGGCGCTGGTCACAAGAAAAACTCCCAGTTTATATGAGGAGACGTACCCAGCATGGCGACGCTGCCAATCGTCAGATGGCTTATCAGCATATTTTGAACTCGAGCTTCTTAGCCCTGCAAACTTACACAGTGAAGGGTATCCCAATGTATCGCAACTAGCACATTCCGAAGTCAGCACACGAGCCTTGAACAAGTAAAAGCTATGCACACTGAGGTATAGGAAAGTCATAAGGGACCATCGTTGCCTCTGCCTCAAATTACATGCATTAGCATATATTACTCCTTTTGATATGTGAATCTGCTCACCCAGACCAGTTCAAACTATAGAACCATTTTCAGTGAGATCACTGCTCCGGTAATCAGATCAACCTACCTCTTGTCCAAATGTCGGTGCTGAAGAATAGTGTAGGGACTCCGTCAATAATTTCCTCAATAAACATCAGTGCCGTGCGCACCCCAATCATACACCACTACAGTCAAGCATGCTACTGTGAAAACACATCAAAGATTGGATGAGACTCGGACAGACTTCTCTCCACGAACCTTGGGAATAACTGGATGGAAGCGAGTAACTGATTACCGGCCACCAACTTGGATCATTGGAGACTATGGTCATTTTTAAGGAATCAATGTCAGTGAGTGGGGAATTTAGTCGATATGTTGAACAGCTGTGTTCGTACTAGATATACCATCATCCAGCGCTTTTCGGTATGTTATACCGGGAGTTGAACGTCGAAGCGTAGCACATGCGTGGCACAGCTTGCTACGGTAGACTCGGATATGCTCATAATGCATCAACTTTTGAGGATCCAACCGTGGTTCCAAAATTAGCTGCATAATGCATGACCTTTGGAGGGCCATTATGAGGTACCGAGATAATAGGACTTCGGAATATACAATACTGCATCGATCTTAAGTTTGTTTTTTGGTGGGTCTATTGTCCATTTTGAGTACATCTGCCGGGGCCGAGCTTATGCAATCGGTCAACGATTTCAAGGCTCGCAACTGTATCTTTGGTGAATTATCAACTATCGACGAGCTTCTTGACCCTGCCGAGGAGAGAGATATGGGGGAATTCTCAGCATTCGAAGGTGGTGACAAAGCCATTGCAGATGGGGTCCGTCGCGAGATTGCCGTCGCCAACGGTGAAGTCATTGATGTTGATTCTGATGACTGCTAGGCAGACTTCTTTAGATTTTCTCAGTATAATACATGTACTGGTAGATAATTTACTGTCACACATTTGGCGAAGGTCACATATGTCATAATGCATAAAAATTTCACGGTCCCGACGCTATGCATTATGAGCATATCTACTGTACCTTAAAATTTCGACCGCATTTTGGGAGTGCCGGTTCCGTATTTGCATACGTTTTGGGTAAGATAAAGCTCGGGAGCTCGGGGTTTTGCATAGCTTGAAGGATTAAAATTGCTGGGCTAAACCCTAATACAGAAGGAACGACTGTCTTCATTCTCTTAGGGTCTGCCCACGGGACTCCGGGAGACTAGGGAGCGCTCCGAGCGGTCACTGTCCCGTACAGCTCGTGCCGTTCCATTTCATGAATGATGCCAAGACAGTAGTAGTGCAGAATGTTATGGAAGGAAAGGGAAGAAGACGAAAGCTGAGAAGTAAACTTATTCTAGTTCCAGAGGCTCCTCTGCTGATCTTCCGGACAATTTATAAGTAACGCAATCGCCTGCGGGCTTAATGCAATTGCAAATCAGTGGTGTATCCAAGTCCAATGTATTCACTTTGCGGGAGGACATTATGTATGTCATATGATAATCTTGGTAGACCCTTAAGATCCTCATGAGCAATGTCATGTAAGTACCAACCTGTCAACCACCAAGCTTCTAAGTGTTCCTCTCTGCCACCACCGACTTCGCATCACAATAATATTTGATGCGCTCGATTTTTTTTTCGGAATGGGTGACTGAGACGTCCTTTGGCATTGCAAGAATGATGTTTTGACGAGTCTGAAGGGCGCATTTTATACAATTACATCAATATACCAGTTAATTCGAGTTATGCGACGAACAAAGGGACTTGAACCTCGAGGCTGCCATGCGTCATATCGAGAGGGGCTGGAGAATCTGTGACGCGTGACTACGCGTCGCGTGTATGTCACGTGCTGGGATGATCTTGTTGAACTTCTACCAACAACGGTATTACAAGCGGGCTCATTGTTCAAGACAGCATCAAGAACGAACGACAAATAAAACGACAAATGACTTCAAGACGCGCCAGGATTGCGGATACAGAGAATTACGGCTCAGATTCAGGCGGTGACACAGAACCAGACACACCAAGACCGACACTCCGACAGGGCAGCAAGAAACGGATCAGCGATATCTATGGCGGCGAGAATGATGTACACTCTGACTCCGGACGCGTTCCGCTAAGGGCGGTCAACATAAATGACGACGCCGCTGAGAAGCGCAGACGGAGGAAGAGCACCAGGTTGGCCGTCATAGAAAACGCGGAAGCAGGACCCTCGACAGAGCGTCAAGATCAAGCAGAATCGTCTAAGGCTGCGCAGGCGAAGCAAAAACAGCAACAGCTCAACTCTGTAGCATCGCCTCCCATCATCAACGTACCCCTAGATGTGATGAGCTCCAACTTTGAGGAATGGATGAAGATGGCAACAGACAATGTGCGTGTACTGCTACTCATTGCGGGTCATGCTGCTCATTACTGTCGTGTTGCTCCAGAAAATCAATGCTGCAAACTCATGGAACTTCGCGCTGATTGATTACTTCCACGATATGTCGCTTCTCCGAAATAACACTGATAACTCCATTAACTTCCAACGCGCATCGTGTACGCTTGACGGCTGCGTCAAAATTTGGACCAGTCGCGTCGACTCTGTTGGCACAGAGACAGGCAAACTGCTCAGTAACCTTGCCAATGAAGGCATGGACGCAGAAGACGATGGAGCCATGTCCGACAATCCTGATAACCAGGACCAAACGCAGGCGAAGAAGAGGAAAAAAGCGCACCGACCCGACTCTACGCTTGCTAAAGATGCCTCACAACTTCGTAGCAAGAAGCTAGATCTCGAGTTTCGCGTTGATCCTCTGTTCCGCAAAACCTGCGCAGATTTTGACGAAGGTGGTGCACAGGGCTTGCTCATGAATCACCTCAGCCTAGGGGTTGGAAGTGATGGTGGCATGCGCGTTGTCTTTGATGCAAGTGATTCCATGGGCCGAGTGGCTGAAGACGAGGAAGATGAGGAAGAGCCAGAAGAAGATGTTGACCTCAGTTATCTACGAAGTAAGTGGAATAATGTTTTGGGTGAAAAAATACTCACTGTCACGCTAGGCCAATTTTTTCCCGACTTGGAGATTCTCGAGGATAAGGCCATCTCCCATTCACTGGCCGCCTTCTCGTTTGCCAAAGATAGTAACTATACGTTCGACGACACTCTTTACCGTGATGATACGGTCCATGATCAAGCTGACGATGATGACGGCAATGATCCAGGTTTTGGAGACTATGATGCAGCCATGAATATGGACGGCGAGGATTTCTTCCAGGGCGACCAAGCTGCCGATGACGATTATGCGGGTGGAGATGGTTTTGGTGGGGCAGACTATGGAGGTGGTGAGAATGGATCAGTCGGTGCAGAAGGTGATCAGCGGCATATGGTACGCCCAGGAGGCGCACTTCTTCCTTTCGACCCACGACACGCGCCAAATGAGCGAGATCTTGTCATGGGCGTCACGGACGCGGATGGAGAGAACGCGATGATGGGTTACTTTGATCAGAACTTCATGAAAAACTGGGCAGGTCCCGAACACTGGAAGCTGAGGAAAGTGATCCGGAAACGTACGTCCCTTTGGTCATGCATATGAGTTGTATTGAAGAAGTTATCGTACAGCGGAGACAGCTGATGCCCCAAAACCCCGACGAGAGAAGAAAGAAGCTTTTAAGATTGACTTCCTCACGCCAGCTGAGAAAGACGTCAAGAAGATCGCGAATGAAATGTTTGCCGGTGTGACTCGTGGCGCTGGTATCACTTTGCCTAGCTACGGAGGCTCAAAGACTGGCAAGAAAAGTCGGAGCAGCCGCAAAGCAAAGGAGGAGAAACGTGATGAGCATACTCTTCCCGATGACATGCACTTCTCAAGCAGGCAGCTCGTTACCCTTTTCCTGAAACCCAAGTTCTCAGTACGTGCAAGTATTCTCGTGAGACAGCAAATGTTGATGTCTGTGCACCTGCAGTTGAAGATGCGCGGGCAACAGGTCAGGTTCAATGAGAACGGCGACGGTGAAGTCGACGAGCAATTTTGGGCACAGGCTGCAGCAGATCAAGCTGCAGGACGTGCTGCTGCTGAAGATGATGAAAGTGAGAACATCATATATTCGTGCCTTATATTTATTAAATTCATATTACTCCTCAAGACGGTGATGGACCAAATATACCCTTCAGTACGCAGTTCTTCGACAATGACTACGACGATGGCCCGGGCTTTGATGATGGCTTTGATGGTGACGGTCCAGCAGCGGAGGATGCTGGAGAGCAAGACCTCTTGGCTGCTACGCAGGGCCAGACGCGGCGAGTCCGACCAGAATTCGTCAATTATGCCAAGCGTGCCAAGCGGGTAGACGTAAGACGGCTGAAAGAAAATATTTGGAAAGGCTTAGATATCAAGATCGGGAAGCCGAAGGATGACGGAGAAGATGATGAGATGGTTTGTGTATCTTCCATCGCCCTGCCTTTCCTGCTAATGCGCTCGCAGGATGTTGATGACTCGTCTCTCACGAATCCTGGAGAACCTAGAGTTTTCAGCTCGGTAATATCTGGATTGCAGAAATCGTATCCAAAGGAGAAGATGGAGGAGATCAGCACGAGTTTCTGCTTCATATGTCTGCTGCACCTCGCTAATGAGCAGGGCCTGAAGCTTCAGACTTCCCCCGGCTTAGAAGCTGTCGTTGAGGATGAAGTCATGGACTCGCAAGACAGAGACAGAGTGGGAAATATATGGAGTTTGAAAGTGCGCCCGCTTCTTTCTTCATTGGATTATAGCTGAACTGAACCTTTACATCCATAGGTTTTTAGGGACCCAGACGCCACCCCTGCTGCCTAGCTACAACCCGGTGTAATTTTTTTTTCTCTTTGTCGGCTTATCGATATTATTATTTTACTCTGCTACTGCATGTTCTTGATTTCCATCATTCTACTATAACTATCGGGTTATCTGTTATATGTATACCAGCGAAGGGACTAGATGCCTAGAAAGTGAAGGACAGTAATGCAATTTCAAATACAAGGTATGTAGGGCTACAATTGTGAGGTATAAATGGGGAAAAATGAAAGGGCACTAAAAATAGAATTCCATCCATCGAACGTCTTTCGTAGAAACGGCAATTAGCGCAACCTGGCTTGCCAGCCCCGCCACAAATTATCCTGTTGCTTCTGATGCTTGGCTTTGAGCTGCATAAACTTCTGATACGCCTGCATAGGCAATTCAATCATGTCCGTGGTGACAGTGCGAAATGGGAAGACGATCAGAACGTCTGAGGAGGCGATGCGCGCATGGGGAACGGATGACGCCAGAAACATGTGGTCGCCGAACGGTGTATATGTGTACACATCCAGCCATCGATCGTGGCGGCCGTGTGAGCGGACAGCTATGTGTAGGGTAGTATTCATCAGGGGCTTTCTTAAGCATTCCGAATTCTGAGTGAGTGCGTACCTTGTATAATCATGACTTGGTGCTGCACGACAGCAATGGCGACTGTCCCATGATTCATGTTGGGTAGTAGTAAATTATGTGGGAGCCGATGCAATAGCAGTCTGATATAGAAAATGAGAGGATGGCTCTTGACGGGCGGTGTGACAATGGAGACTCGGACTCTGGGACGAAGCTTGATAAATCGCAGAGACTCGTCCCCGACTTATATTAGCTTTTCTGCTCGGACAAGCCATTGTTCTATGTATGACTCCCCGTTGAGCAAAGAATAAGAAACGCCCGAACCTCTGGGTAGGCACGTGGCGGACAATAAGCTATTGACCAAAACTGTCTGTCAGTTCATTTTTCACATCGATTCTCTGCGAAGTCACCCCAGATTACTTTGCGAGTGAGGGGCGTTCCTTCTATATGGGAGACTAGGCTTGAGACGGGAACTGGGTGATAACTTTTAGGGTGCAAACGCTTGTTGGACCAACGCTACCATTTTGGGTATTGACGCATTGACGATAGTTAGCGAATTGATAGCCGAACAACGCTAAGAGCACCTTGGTCAAATTGGAGTTCATTCAAATCAGATAGCTACGAAAACAACATGATAGAAAGCGTAACGAATAACACTTCGACTGTGGAACAAGCTTTGGAACGAGAAAATACGTTGTACAACGATCTACAATGAATGTGTCCCATAACGAACCGGGAAAGAGACAAACACCTTAGTCCTGTGACAGAGATCATGAGATTCGTGGGGAAAGAAGGCGAAAAAGATAAGGGAGAATAGTGTCGGCAGCTGTCTGGGGGAAAAAATAATTCAATCGAGTGCCTTAGAAATGGCATGTTGCCCCCCACCACCAGAAGATCACTGGGTTCTACTTGATACGCCTTGCATCTGTCGTCGAATTCGCAGCTGAGGCTGCCAGCTTCCTTGTGACACATGATGCAAACTGACGAGGATCAAGTCTTCGAATTTTATACGACGTTCACCAATTTTCCACACGGGATCAGCACCGTTCTCCATGCGACGAGTCGTCATTTTCTGAGGGAAAAAATCATTAGTTTTCGGCCACCAAAGAGAGCGGCGAAACAGTTACTTCAATAAACTTGCGTATACACCTAGCAAGGTTCTTTGCAAGCCTTGCTTTGGTGATCGGGCCCGGTGTCTTGCGATAGTCTCTGGTAAGGAGCTGCTTATGCCAAGGACGATAACCAGGCCACTGTTAATCAAGCTTACAATCAGTCTATAACACCTCGACCGCAAGGTTCGTGGCAAACCTGTATCCTCACTGAGATAGATCGGCCACTATCGTCAAACACCAGGTCATCCCTATCACAGAGACGTGGCGATTCCGTCTGTACAATCTCTTCTAGGGCTATGCCCAACTCCGACGGATTTTCCGCATAGAAAAAGATAGGCGGGGATAAATTCGCCATGTATACATACTTCACTCGATCAGTTTCTCCTCGCGGCTGATACAAACTTTGAGGAATAAAAGCGCCAGTGCCTCGAGCGAAGATGGCGAGTTGGAGAACCTCATTCCAGGCATCAATAGGTCTATTGAAGTTCGATTCACTAGTAACCCCGGTGTCCTTGTGCAGCCTAGGTAAGAATCCGAACTAAACTAAAGAAGAAGAAAACTTACGCGGCTTTCTAGGGAGAAAAAGTGACTCATCTCATGGAGATCGTCCGTAGGGTCTTCGTATGCACTATCTGTGGTGCCAGAAGAGTCCGACAGCCGTCGCTCGCCTTGAAGCGACTATGGATGGTGGGGTTACGAATTGCTGATTGGCCAATATATGATAAACTCACCGCTTCTGTCGACTGTGCAGCCACATTGAAGTTTGACAATGAATTTATCCAGGATAGTGTCTGCTGCTGCGCTTCGGCATCCAGTGCGATATGGCTACTGTTGAAGGTCAACGAGGTATTATAGCTCATGGAGGGCTCTGTGATGGGCAGCGGTGAAGCTTCACAGAATCCGGCAGAGTATAGCGACTTCGAGGATGAGTAAATCAGGTTCTGAAGGTTTTTAAAAATGGCGGTAACTGACATTATGAGGTAGTGCCAATTCAGCCGGATCGTCCGGCAAAGTCGCCCACATTTCCGAAAATCCGGATGTGCCGGACATAGCGAACTCGCTAGAAGAAAATGTAGCGTTGTAGTCAAAAGACATGAAGGATGAAGACAGTGAGTCTTGCGTTCCCCTTTATTAAACTCGTCGGTAAACTTACGTACGTACCGAAACGGAGGATTGTCCACCAAAATGCCGGATACGCTTTGGAGAAATAAAGTACACCAGCACTGAGCAGATCACATAGTTAGTCTCCTTGGTATGAACATGAACATTCGAGTTGCTGTATAAATCCTCCACAGCTTTTGAATGTGACAGATATTATTCAAATCCGCCTTCAATCCGACGCAATAGATTGAGATTGAAGTCGGCAGCCGTGACCGGGTCTGCCAGGATCTGCTGTGGTGATTATTATGCACGATACCACAGTATTGCAAGTGGTACCTCTGAAGGCGAACGCGGTCATGGAAGCCGTTCTACAATGTCTGCGATAAGGCCCTTCACAAGTAAATGCATAGGAGAGGTATATGCTGTTATCGATCGAGGTTCATCGCAGACGTTTCAAAATTAACGCCGATAGCCACATCGGAATTTCAGCCAGGCCATGCCAAGTGACACGAGCCCATCATGATGACACACATTGTTGAAGTCTTTCACTTCGCATTCGGTGCGTTCAGAAATCCGTTCTTCTGAAGTAAAAATTCCGTGAGATCTGATAATCTGGTTCGTGGAAGCTTTGTGGCCCCGTTATTTATTACGTACCTTGTCTCTGAGGACTTGCTCAAATGATTTTTTCTATGTCATGATGTGAACATCCGAATGCTCATGGTCAGTATACATGTATATACTCTTACATGCAACTAGAGTGGTCAGGCGCATGCCGTACAACTGCAAGGATAGACTTGCTAAGTGTGCTCGGCACTGAACTGGTGTTGACGAATATATAGCCTGGGTCCTGGGAGGTAAGTTGGTCGTGAACAACATAAACTTGCTGACTGATGAGCAGAGTAATGCGTCTACCCACGCCACAGTCTTCATTACATTCGTTCGTAATTTCCAAATGACATGATATACATCCTACAGTGTGGTATTGACGCAATAGTAAACTGGTTGCGACATGTATTACAATGTCCATATTCATGAAATACTGTAGGTATTGTCTGCTATAGGCTTTCACCCCAACTGACAATAAACAAGAAATCCAAAAAAAAAAAACAG
>PVYE01007598.1:84262-97133 GCA_002995055.1 Rhizopogon rudus
ACAACACAATGCAATGAGGAGACTAAGAACTGGCGCAAGGAGAACCTGAGAGCTCGTTAAAAAACTGGAGCAGTGAGATGCTCGCCAGTGGCGAGCGTGTCCTCGTATTTCTATGATGGCATGACACTCCGAGGAGCGACCGGCGCATTTTGAGAAAACGTATCGAAAAGCACAGGTAAGACAGGAGAAATGAAGCGAGTACCGAATGCCCGTGTAGAATTGAGAGGCGTGATGCCACTCAAGTGATATCTAGTTATTCAATGCATCCACGAATTGAGCTGTGGATCCATCTGCACCTCTGGGTTATATGCCAGGAGGCGGAACGTGAGGTGCACGCCGTTGTAGAATTTCGCTCAAAGGAGTGCGTAGGCGTAGCTGAGGTTGCCAGCTTCCCTTCGAAATATGATGGAGAGATACAAGCATCAGGTCGTCCACTCTGATGTAGCGTGTTCCAACTCTCCACCTACGATCGCCTTCCATTTCCATGCGTCCTAGTCCTTTTTCCTTTGTGAATGAGCAATATTAGTTACACGTGATACACAAAGACTTTTGAACGCACATCAATGAAGCGTTTTACGCAGTTTGCAACATTTTTCGCCAACTTGGCTTTTGTAATAGGACATTTCGGACTTTTGAAATCCATGGTAGGAATTTGCTTTGTCCACGAACGGTACCCAGGCCACTATAGGGTGCATATATGAGGAAACAATTGGGTCGGCAACGAATTAAGTTACCTGGAGGCGGATAGACACCGAGGGCCCGCAATTCTCAAACATGTGGTCATCCCTACCATGAAGGTCTTTCAACTTTGCTTTCAGGGCATCGTCAAGTGATACCCCCCATTGATCAGGATGCGATGTCACAAATAGGATCGGTTCCTTCAGGTTGGCTTTCTCGATGTATCGGACGCGATCCGCCTCCGTATACGGTTGGTATATTATCTGAGGGATGAAGATATTCGTTCCTGTGACGATGATCGCTTGATCACGTATGGCGTTCCACCTCGCGATATGTTCCAATAGTTGAGGTGGATCTTCCTGTATTCAGCCAGTTCTCAACAATGTATGCATCCATTGTATGAATTGGTACAAACGTCATCATCGTCAAAGGCCTGCAATGAGGACGCCTCATCGGAGCTACCTATGGCAGCAGGTGAATGGGGCGAGATCGGTGAAGGGATAGGTGACAGTCCCTTCATATGCTAATGCGTCAATTGTCAACGAGTTGTACTAATTGGTTTTTGCCGAGACATACCGTAGGCGAGACTGCAATGTATGAGAATGCACCAGATGGAGATGATGGAGTTCCTGGAGGCACATAGACTCGGAGGTGATTATCTGCCCCCAATGGGGTATAGGGAGTCGGTGGTATCATTGGCCCTGCCGAACTTGTTGAAGAAGAAGGGTCAGATATATGTAGCTGAGGCGGACCAAGGCTGGTATCAAGTCGGAGAATCCCACTCTTCGAAGGATCATCTTGCATAGCATACCCAAACTGCGGTTGGCCAGGGAAACCGTGGGCTGCGCAGTTATACACTGGAGGATTCAAGTGGTCGGTGTGCTACATGACTCAGTGATGAGTGATTCATAACCATACAAAAACCACACTCACATTCATCTGTGAATTCACAGGATTAAAGTAGGGGTATCTGGACAGCTCTTGTTGCTGCCCGAAATTGAGACTCTCCCACAATGACATTGAATCAAAGCTAGTACCATCTTCTGGGTTGCAAAGGTCACGGTAGGCTTCAAACGGGGGCACGTCACTCATGGTGAAGTTTGGGGTAAAGTAACGAAAAGAAATGAAATCACAAGGAGCCAATTTATACTGGATGACATAGAAGGTGAAAGATACAGCAAGTTCATGATTGCTGTGTAGGGAAAGCCAAGGGGGTGGCCGATTGGAACGGCCGGAGCGCCCAATGGCGGAATAACGACATCTACATCGTTTTCGTAGTAACGGAAAGGGAACCTACACAATTACTACTGAATGACAGGGTTGCAAGTATACCGATCCTACAAAGATAACAAATGAGGATTATACCTGGCGAAATAGTGAAATCTGAACTCGTGTCTGGTTAAGCGCGCTGGCAAGTAGATTTCTAAGCGAAATGTCTTCACAGATCTGGAATTGGGCAAGTCGTATGGACAGCCAAAGATAGTGGCATTTCAGAATTCGAAGTCGCGGAAAATCTAGGAACGTGGCTGCGGGCTGGATGCCAAAATAAGATAGTTTGTCACGAACCATGGCTAGAGAACCGCCTCAGCCAATGACTCCAGCCGTTGATGAAGCGTGATAGCACAGCACTTGGACAGCCCCATGGCCCCATATGAATCTGTGGCAGGTTTCAGTCTTTGTTGGGGATAGGAAGGAAAATACATCATTCTGGGAGCAACGTCAATATAGCCTGAGTGACTTTGTTCGATCGTGATCATATGCACAGAATTTTTGTTCACTATGACCTGTGTTACAGTTCAAGCACTGGGTTCTTTCTACAAAATTAAGCGTTCCATCGATTTCCTTTTTTAGAATGGGAACCGCGTGCCGCCGCCCACTACCGCCACACTTGTCAGGCAAAGTCCCAACCCGTGTCTCCCAAAGTAGATCCAACGCGAGCCAACATGTCATCTCTCGCTGGTGCACTGGATCAGCCTGCAAGCTACAATAATGCTTTTACCGCCGAGGCACCACCTGCCAACCAAGAAGAATTCACTGACGAAGACGTGGACATGAACCCCCCCGAGAGCGCTGACGTTCTTCCGAAGGAGGAAGATAATACAGTTACTGTTTCTGCGGTTCCCGACGAAGAAATGGAAGATCTCTTTGGAAACGATGCAGACGACGCCAAGCCAGACGTTGCAGATGTTACATCAGACAGGTAAAAGTGCACTGTATACGAGTATTATAATGACCCTGGCTAATGTGAGTACGACTGCCATCGTCCTAGTGCCCCTGCTGTTACCCCTGCCGAATCAGGGTTCGAGTCGGATGATCTCTCACAGACTGAGAAAGAACACCGACGAGCAATGGAATATTTGGAGCCTGAAGAACCTGGTGCTGTTGAGCTTCGGGAGGCTAACGTGCCTATTCCCAATATCCCCGTCCCAAGGAGTTCAGATGGAGAAGTATGTAACACTATCTCACTGCTCCGTTTGTACACTAAATGCTGTATTTCCACAGCACTGGGCAATTAGAATGCCGAACTTCGTTAAAGTGGACTCAAAGCCATTTCACCCTGACACGTACGTTGGTCCCGAGCACGATGACAATGACGATGCCCATCACGGTGAGAGCGTCCGGGAGAAGAGCATGTCCATCAAGCTCAGGGTAGAAAACACGATGCGCTGGCGGTGGACTAAGGATGAATTCGGTCAAGATGTAAGTTGTGTAGATTCAAACTATGCTGGAGACGAAACTTGATCTCTTGATACAGATACGACAATCAAACAGTCGCGTGATCCGCTGGTCTGATGGTTCACTCAGCCTGAGATTAGGCAAGGAGCTGTTTGATATCACCCAGACCGTCGACACATCTGGTGGCGTCGTACGTCAATCACTAGGAGGCAATCAGCCGTCGCAGGCGTCACAGAGTCAACCATCAGCATCACAAAACACGGTCCCTAGTTCAAGATCACAAGGTCTAACGTATCTGGTTGCGCAACACAAGCGATCAGAGGTGCTACAAGCGGAAGCTGTCATTACAGGGTACATGACACTCAGACCAACTGGTATGCAGTCTGAAACACATCGTATGCTGGTGCGTGCCGTGGGTCAGAAGCATAACAAGGTTGCACGGCTACGTATGGCGCCTGATCCAACTGTGGACCCTGAGCGTGAGAAGATGGAGTTGATGAAGCAATCAGCTCGAAAATCCAAAAAGAAAACTGACGATACCGGACTTGGCGTTCGTAAAAAGAGGTATAGCCAATCGAGGAAAAGACAAGGTCACGATATCTGGTCGGAGGATGAAGAAGAGCCGGAGTATGAAGGTTCAGATGACGACGATTTGGGAGGTTCCAAAAGAGCGGCTGCAGGTGAACAAAAGAAAAGAGGTCCTGGCGAATACCAAGAGGATGATTTTGTCGTTGCGGACGAATCAGACGAAGATGCGGAATTTGAAGGGGAAGTTAGGTCCCAGAAGAAGCGAAAGCGTCCAGTGGAGGAAGAAGAAGAGGATCCGTTGGATCAGCTTGATGCTAAAATCAAACAGCGGGAGCAAGATGATCGAAAACGGAAACATCAAGACGCCGGAGATGCCGGGGGAGCGACGGCGGCAGGGGAAGTCGGCGGCGACCTAGACATGGATATCGAAAGCGAGGAAGAGGAAGAGGAGCATAGGGTTCGGAAAGCTGGATCTGGTGCACGGAAGAAAAAGACGATGGCATTCGATAACGATGATAACGATGACGAATGACACGCCTGTGTTCAGTTTTTATCATTCTATACAGAACTAGCCGCCGATTCATGATGTCATAAGTGTTCAAAGTATCTTAGACTATCTAAGTGTAGCTCCTGCCTTCTCACGCAGCACGCCTTCATTGTCCCAATACCCTGACGGTTGGATGCTGTTGACCTCGTCCTGGTTTTCCCTGTTGTCGTCCAGCAGATTCCGAAGTGCTAAAATGGCATGTTCTCGAAGGTCTAGAGATCCAAGGTCACGAAATCTTACGAGGTCTCACGGAAGTTGACGTACATGGGTTTCGCTCGTCCACAACACACATATTCATGATAACAGGAATACCCCCGCATACGCGAATGCGATCCTGGAATGTTTTATCTTTGTGGCAAAGTACCCCAACAAAACGCACAAGATCTCGTTTTAGATACGAGAAACCGCTTAGATCTGTAGCTGGTGATGGGACATTTCGATCCGTCACGGGATTTATAACGGCCTTTCCAAAATAAATTCGGGGAAGAAAGGCGTCCAATAGACGTAAAAGTTCTACATAGAAGTGGTCAGATGGTGTGTTCCGGTTTGGTGCCTCGGCTTACCTATGACACTTTCTGCTGTACCTTGACCATCAACTGAGGTGCTATCTCTAAAGATGACCCGGGGATCTACAGCCGACGGATCTGTGCTCCGTTGCTCCTCGGATAATAAAGAAATTTTGACAATGCATTGAGTTGCTAATACGAGTGCCTCGCACGTTTTGGGTAGTAACAAATCGAGTTCTTGTGGCAGTTCGTTGGTACCGTCCGATGGTTCTGAATTTCCAGGACCAATAGTGCGCCTAATCGCAGATTGTGAATATGACGATAGGCGGAAAAAGATTCCCGACAACATGGGGCACATGTCACAATGCATAGGACAGGTTTGCGAGGATTGCAGGTACGAATCGAGCAGCTTGAGAAGAGTAGTCTGATGCGGTGCGATTACCTCCCCTTCACTGCCGCAGAGTATGAGTACTTTGTCTGCGCGGAATAGGAGTATAGGACATACACAGACAAGGAATTGTACAGATTTGGAACAAAGCCGCCGTCAAACAAGTGGGCAAACAAATGGTACCTTCGAAGAAAGTCATTAGGAAACTTCACAACGCGCCGGCGGCAGGCATACCCATAATCAAATGCCTTGGCACTGTCGCTGGAATCTTCCGCATCGTACAGTAGGACCATGCGGTCCAGGAGCGTTGTACAAATTCGAGCGCCTACACGTGATTTCGCGAGTAAGGAACTGCTTGTGGGAGAAATCTGTCAAGGGATACAGCTGGGCACGGAACGTTACGTACCGGCGGTCGATACTGTTGTGAATACAATTGACCATAAGTACCAGTAGAGATAAGAGGGTCTTAGGGTCAGGGGAGCCGAGCAAGCGACTGAATATGTTCGAAAGAAGGGAAGATTAATCTTCATTGCTCAGCAAGTAGCTGTGGCGCTTACACGAGGACCACCTGTTCCTCGGGCAGGGTAAGATAAGTGTTCCAAAGGCGGGATGCGAGGTCCTCATTTGTCGTAACAATATTTGAAAGTGCCTGGACAACCATCCTAGTAGGTGGGAAGGCCTTACCATCCGTAGATCTAAATGCAGACCAGGAGCTGTATAGATGTAGAATACGGCGGAGAGATGGCTCGTCTGCACTTGAAACTCGGGCGACCATTAGGACATCGGCGCCATATAATATGCTTGACTCACTAGGCGTTCTGCTGGTTCATTGCGACGCCTGCGACAAGATTTCTAGTGAATCTAGCGATGCTGACTATAAGGATGCCGAAAGCTGGGTCATCCGCGTCCGCTGAGGGATAGTTCGCCAGAAAATTCCATAACTGATGGAGGGGCGGCCATATTGAAGGATCATCCGATCCCATACGAGTCCTGCATTTTTGGAGGGGGTTATTGAATTCTCATGCGTGATATTCCCCGTTCTCACCTTAGGTCCTCATTTCTTGCGAGATCAGTGGCGATCATATCAAGTGCCCTGGTCAGAGATGGGACACTATCCTTACCGCTCTTGCCGAGAAATCCAGCACAAATCTCGCAAAAGCGGGTGTTGAGCGAATATTGGTCGGACATTAACTTGCAGGTGTGTTGGAGCAGGTAACAGGTTGGGGCCTAGAAGGAAGTGGTGAAGAATCTGAAGATCATTATGATATGATGTCCGCGACACTCCGCAGCGTGATCAGCGGAATTCATTCGTCATTGATATTATCCGAATAGACATCACAACATTACTACACTGCACTCCTCCTGAGCAGCCGTCGGGCATGTTCTCAGCATGATACATAGCTATCATATCCGACTTGCCTTGCACAGAAATATTGATGTTTCACAGTCGAATCATCACACCGCCAACACATTCATCCCGAAGGCATTCTTTCAACGACTACCATCCCATCGCCCCAAACAAACTGCGAGGAGAAACGCTCTATTTAACCCAGCTCACAAGGATTACAGGTTCGGTCCCATAAGACTTGACTGGATCGATTTCGGAAGCGCTAGTTCTGCTATGTACGCTGGCAAAGAGAAGGAAGCAGGGCGAGGTGCGAGGACATCTATATATTTCGTGGGTGTGAATTCACGCCAGTCTGTTTTCAGGCCCGTCGACAGCGGAGTTCATACCTACGACGACAGAGTCTGGTTCAACGAATTTACCCGAAGGCGTAGTTCACGTGTACCGCCAATGTGACGAACGACGACAGAATAGTGTGGATGAATCGAAAGGACGTGCTAGTGGAGGCGAAACCATTTCAGAGGATGGATTCATGCTTGGTGTATTAGCAGTGCCCGCGTGGATGACACCTTCGGATTTCCTCGCTTTCGTGGCACCCGCTGCTGAGGGCATGGCTCACCTTCGTCTTATCCGGTGTGTTTCCATCAAATCAATCATCTGCTTGTTGAAACTGACGGGGTACTGTCAGAGACTCTTCCCCGAACCGATCCATTGCTGTCATTAAGTTTCGGCAAGCCGATCAATCCATGGAATTTGCAGAAGCATACAATGGCAAACCGTTCAATTCTATGGACGTGGGTGATCTGACGCTATCCTCAGCTCGATATACTGAGTGTTCTTGCAGCCCGAGACTTGTCATGTTGTGCGTGTTCTGTCTGTCGAGATAGATTCCGACTATTCTGGTTCCTCTGCCATTGCGCGCCTGCCTCAGTCAGTGTATGAGCTGCCAACCTGTCCTGTATGCTTGGAAAGGATGGATTCGGCCGTCACTGGTCTCATCACAGTCCCTTGCTCACATACATTTCATTGTATGTGCCTCAGCAAATGGGGCGATAGTCGGTACGCTGCTGCTGCCAATAACATTTCCCTATTAGAAACTTATGTCTATTACAAGTTGCCCCGTCTGTCGATATTCGCAGACTCTTCTCTCCTCACATCCCACGTCTTCCACCTCGCGTTCACGTCCCATCCCGTTTTCGAATGTTGCCACACCCTCGCTTTCTACATGCGCCGACTGCTCTTCCTCCACGAACTTATGGATCTGCCTGATATGCGGCAATATTGGCTGTGGCCGCTACGGCCGTGCTCACGCGCACGCGCATTACGAAAAGACCACCCATCTTTATGCCCTCGAGCTTGAAACTCAACGTGTCTGGGACTATGCAGGCGATGGCTATGTGCATCGTCTCATTCAGAACAAAGCGGATGGAAAACTTGTCGAGCTTCCTTCCGCTGCATCCTCCATGGGCGTCAACTCTCGGGATGACGGCACACTGGGTCCAAGCGATGCAGATTCGCTGAGCGCGGAGAAGATCGAGGCGATTGGAATCGAGTACTCCTATCTGCTCACGTCGCAGTTGGATTCGCAGCGCTTGTTTTACGAGGAACAAACAGCTGAGCTGAAGACGCAGGTGGAGGAGCTGCGACACCTGGTAGAAAAGCTCGGTCGAGACCTAGAAATGGACAAGGCAGGAGCGAAGGAACGGGAAGCACATCGGCGTCTGGAAGAAGAAGAGAAGCTAGACGAGGTATACAAGGATAAGATCAAGGCAGAGAAGAAAGCGGAGCGCGTCGCAGAGCTCGCGAGGAAGTTTGAAAAAGAATTGAAGGAAGAGAAGGCCGTCAGCGAGGGCCTTTTAAGGAATCTAACCAAAATGAAGGAGACGAGCGCACAGTCGGAGAAGCAGCGGGAAGAATACGAGGCTAAAATCGCTGAACTCCAAGATCAGGTCAGAGATATTATGTTCTTTTTGGAGGCTCGAGAGAAGATCGAACAGGGGGACGGCGCGATTGCTGAAGCAGCTGGAGGCACCGTTGACATGCAGCCTTCTTCTTCTGCGACTACCGGCGCGGGGAATAGAAAAAGGAAGGGGAAGAAAACTTGATAGCCGCCACTCCTGGTAGACCTTCATAGGACCGCGGATTGGATTTCATGTTACAGCTTATGGGCGCATCGTTTCCCGATACATCGACCAAGCCATCCTATTTCCGACTTGCAGGAATACACAGGTCTCTGGCGTGCTCCACACCCTATCCTGAGGGAGGCACTGCTAAATTCACAGGACATGATATTCAATTTACGGGCCGACTGGACTACAGGAATGAGAGACGAGCTCATGTCACCCGGGTAAACTTTCGTGAGGCGTGGAAGCGGATTGCGTCAGGCGTTGGCGCAATGCAGAGTGAGGGGGTTCTGTGCTGGAGGAAGTTGCTGTGACATCTACCGTGTCAACTTTGTCTTCTACTAGCTTCTCTTTTGTCGAGACTACGAGCGGAGTGCGACCTGATTTCTTGGGTGATCGACGAGAGTCCCATATCATGTATAGAATGACCTCTGCAAAGGCAACGATGAGAGCAAGACATGTTGCGAGCAATGCTCTCTGAATAGTGACATTCATGAGCATCAAAGAATACCCGCGGAAACCTCATCATACCCATTCGAGCTGCAGGCCTGTATGTCCACTTGCCCACCATGTTGCAAACCCTGTTCCTGCGACGCTGAGGACGCCATTAACGACCGTAGACACTGCCTTCCTGTCATCTGCCGCACGCCGGCGCTCTGCTTCCGGATCTTTTGCCAGGTATGCAGGGAACTTCTTTTCTGGTGATGTTCGCGTGCCTGCGAGAAGAGAGACCATGGAATAAGACTGGGGATCCAATGAAGAGCTCTTCAGGGCTTTGAGGCCTGCCGGTGAGCGCGACCACTTGGATATTTTGAGGAGAGTAGAATGGAGAATGAAACTCGATGGTAGGGATATGAAGGTCGCCAATTCTGCCGCTAGGTCATCGGGCAGGATAGTTGGAAGAGGATTGAGAACTTCGAGAAGATGGTGCTCTAAAGATACGTGCAGCTCATCCTTTTGGTTCATGCTCCCGACGCAGACCTCTCTTGAGTTTATGGTACTTAGTGACTCGTTCTTTTCGGATAACTGTTTCAAACATAAGTTTTTCCACAGACAGTCACAATCCGACTCACAACAGTCCTACTTCAGCTTAGTCTGCCGTATGTAGGCAGATCCTAAGAGAATGAAGATAGTCGTTCCTTCTGTATTAGGACTTCAGCTATACTTCGCGTCAACAATTGACGGTCCTTACTAAGTAGGTCAGAAACACGTAATTGATATAAAAAAAGTATCTACACTCAATAAAACTTCGTATGTCCAAATTTTCGTGACAAGGTAATGAAAACAAGGTAATGACTTGATGCACCTATAGTGCGGTGTACGGGGCAGTGACTTACATAAAGGAACGACTATCTTCATTCTCTTAGGGTCTGCTTCCGATCTTCGGAATGTTCTCGGTTTCCCGAAATTGCGTAAATTTGGGCGGCTTGGTAGCTCCAGCCCAGCAACTTTAATCCTTCAAGCTAAAGACCCTGAGCTTCCGTTGATCTTACCCAGAACGTATGCGAATACGGCACTCCTAAAATCATAATGCGATGAGTACATTGTCCAAATTTCAAGTTAGTGAGTTGTGCCACGCATGTACATGACTTATCCCGGACCGAAAACTGCTGGACAATGGTATATCTAGCACGAACACCACAATTCAATATGTCGACCAAATTCCCCACTCACTGATATCGATTCCTTGAAAATGACCATAGTCTCAAATGACCCAAGTTTCTGGCCGACCATCAGCTATATTCGTGAAGACAACTATTTCCGAGGTTCGTGCAGAGAAAGCTGTCTCATTCAGTCTTTGATGTATTTTCGCAGTTGCATGCTTGACTGTGGTGGTATACGATTGGGGTGTGCACAATGCTAATGTTTGTTGACACAATTATTGACGGAGCCCCTATCTTATTCTCTAGCACTGACATTTGGACAAGAGGTAGGTTGATCTGACTACCGAAGCAGTGATCTCACTGTGTCACAGTTCTCACTAAAAATGATTCCATAGTTTGAACTGGTCTGGGCGAGCAGATTCACATATCAAAAGGAGTGCTGGATACTGATACATCTAATTTGTGGCAGAGGCAACGCTGGTCCCTTATGACTTTCCTATACCTCAGTGTGCATAGCTTCGGGTCGTTAAAGACTCATGTACTGACTTCGAAATGTGCTAGGTACGATATATTGGAATACCCTACACTGTGTATGTTTGCTGGTCTAAGAAGTTCAAGTTGAACATATGCTGATAAGCCATCTAACGATTGGCAGCGTCCTCGTCATGTGTGCGTCTCCTCATATGCACTGGAGTTTTTTCTTCTGACCAGCGCCATGCAGTAGACCTCCCGTCCGTCTCGTTGACAGATGCAGTGAGTATTTTGTGTGCCACCGTCGCAGTTCTCATTCGACTGACTGCGCTCCTACGTAGGGGTGAGTGACTCAGGATAAGATTATTGACCGGTCTATTGGTTCATCATAGTATTAGTTGTGCGTTTGAAAATTTGACCCCTCCGAGGCTCATTACTAACTGCATTTTCAGGCACTATCCTCTACTTCGTGGCACAATATATTGGTACCATCACAAATAACATACTCCATGGTGAGCTACTCAGCTGCATTGTCACAGTGATATTGACTTGACTGATATATTATTGAAGTCATCATCATTGTTCGGTTATATGCCATGTATCTGCGATCCAGACAGATGTTGATCTTTCTCGTTGTAATCTCCCTGGCTATCGGCATTCCATCCAGTGCCATCGCTGTTATGGTGACCATCAAGTATATCTCAGGGGGTAAGCTTCGATTATATGCTCAAAACTTCTGTGGATCATACTTATGATATGAATATCAGAGGATTATGTCCTCTCCGGCGCTCATATGTGCGAATATGACGTACTGGGAGATAGTGTATTTCTGGCCCAGATAACTTGGGTATCGGGCACTGCATGGGATATCATGGCACTGTGTCTTGCAGTCTGGATTGCTATAAAACACTTCCGCGAATTGCAACGACCATCAACAGGATGGGCTGTCGGAGACTGTTTTACGATATTAGTGAAGACTCATGTAATTTATTTCGCAAGGTTCGCTCATGATTTGAATGTGATTAACTTTTTAAGCTCTACACTAGCTTCGTTACTGCTTCTGCATGTCAGATCGCCTATAATTCCTCTCAAAAGCTCGAGGTTCGTATGTCAACCCACGATTGATATCTGCATCTGACCAACCCTCATGATTTCAACAGAACTCGACTTCCGTGGCAAGCGAGGTGCTTGTTGGCATTCTTGAACCTGCCCGAGTCGTGCAGATGTTTATATTGGGACCGCGCCTCATCCTTGGAGTTCGAGAATATCATGCTAACCTCGTCGCCAACTCCGACGAAGGACCTGGCATGATTTCAATTGCTTTCAAGGAGCGCGTACACATTTCAACTGGCAGTGGTGTGTAACCAGGAAACATTCGCAGTGATCACACTTTTCTGTGTCCTGTGACAGGCAACTTGATTGTGCGATGTTTTTTTTCGAATTTCGTTGGTTGTGGTTTTTCGGGGTTTCAACCGTCGTGGTATATATCAAGAGCTTCGGTTCGTCGGATTTGTGTTTGTTTTTATGTATTACACGATGATCAAGTCAATAATTATGTTTGAATGCTGGCTCCTAAATGACTGTCTTCCTTCTAATGGTCTGACTACAGGAGACTAGCTGGCTCCCAACTCCGAATCACTGCAAGTACGGATGATTTATTGTTTATACCTGCACCTGTACGTGCTCACTTTATAACATCCAATTGTCAGTATTATGTCTCTCCCGGGCCGCTGATGACACTGATACTGGTGGCGAAACACAACAAGTATTGATCGACAGATACTCCCCCTTCCTACGACATGTCAGAAGTTCCTTACGACGAATCAATGACTCCTTGCAAAAGCTGGTCGAACCCTACCACCTGGAGTCCCATCCAAGCTGGCTAGTTGTATCGCCCTTGGCTGCTCTTTGGGAAGTTCGATCAGGTCCATATCCTTCTCCCTATCGTACCGGGTTCTACGAAACGCGTAGTCGCGCTGAAATTTGGCTTCAGGGTAATCATACA
>PVYE01007605.1:0-16875 GCA_002995055.1 Rhizopogon rudus
ACGGCCAGGTCGGATGACTGGTACGACGACCACGTAGGATGACTGCGATGACCGCGACTACGATGAGGACGGCTCGGGCGTGACTCGCGAGATGGGACATCCATCCCAGATAGCGGGGAGAAGAATCGAGACCTAGAAAGGTCCAGGTGTGTGAACAGTTATTCTTCAGTCTCACAGAGGCGGGCACCACTAGCAGAAGTGGTTCTCGTCTCGGACCATGTAACTTTTCTAAAGTCACATTTTCCGAGGCGAACACCGACTTCTACTCAGCTCTCCTTTTTTCCTCCCCGTTGCCTCCCCGCGTGCCGTTTACTGGAGACGATCCTAATGTGACCGTGTTAATATGTATCACCGCGAGTCATAATACATAAACGTTCGTTTGTATCTTCCCGAGAGAGACCCGTTGAGAAATTATGTATATCGGAGCGTCCAGTGTCTGTCCAGATGACGTGAAAGTTTAAATACAGTAACGAAACGGCTGGATGGACTTTATTGGGGCGCGGAGTATACTGATGGCATACTAGTCACAGTGTGAAGTATGTTATAGAAATGTGTATAGTATTAATGAATCGCTATAGTGGTTATTTCTGAGATCTGATTGATCGTCCGGGTAAGGGATCTGAACACATGCCGATAAGCGGCTTGCACAAGTCCCATGAACTTCTCTTCCTTGGTGTACCATAAACCTGCATAAGGACCTCGCCAAACTTCTCGGGCATCAGAAGGGAGATATCTTATTTCTCAGCTTGCTGGCACACTGAGGAACGGATCAGTATGGCTGGCAACATCTCGTAGTGCGACATGGCTCACCGTTTGGGTTGTGTTTGCTATAGAACATGACCTGGGATACAGGGTTGACCTTCCTCTACCGTAATGCATTGTGCTCCGTTTTTCACCTTGTCCATTTGCAAGTAAGAAATTAGATAGATGTAAGTTATTTCAGTGCAATGGTTTTTTTTCATTCCTGGAAATACAAGTACAGATAAATGAGAGCTGAGCCCCACGTATACCACTATCGAGGATGAGCGCCAAAAGCACGATTACTAGCGGTAAGTTCAGCGCCTAGTTTGTATCCCATGGTCTAGACAAGTTAGATGAGAGTAAACGAGTATGACAATGAGGAAAACACACCTTATCCCAGTCTATCTTCTGTCGAGTTAAAGGCAAAGC
The DNA here is from genome assembly GCA_002995055.1 of Rhizopogon rudus. Classification (NCBI taxonomy): domain Eukaryota; kingdom Fungi; phylum Basidiomycota; class Agaricomycetes; order Boletales; family Rhizopogonaceae; genus Rhizopogon; species Rhizopogon rudus. The sequence continues at coordinate 1,171 of PVYE01007605.1, forward strand.
ACGCCTCAACCCTTTAAACGTCTTCTCTCCCATCTCATGATATGCATCATTCAGGGATGTCTGGCATCGCGACTCTTCAGCCTCGATCAATGCAAATATCTTGGATGCCGCCGATGTATGAGGTACTGATGACACTGCCGCTGGTATTGATATTGACAAGTCATGAGATGTATTGAGTTGAACCTGTTCCTAACGTTAGACAAATGGAAATGTATCTTGTGATGGGTCTGACATTGCCTTGTTCATAGTAGTGAACGTTTACAAGAACTTTGCCTTGTATGCTCCTACTCTCGAAATCTATTTTGTATTGCGAGCGCCATCTACCAGCCCTGCATAAGTGATTTAGTTCGGCATACAACATATGACAATCAAACAAACCAGTAGTTTGATGGATTGTATTTATTGGAGACAATCTGAACCACGAATTGAGTGGTTGACATGGCGAAAATAGTAGCAACTCCATCGTGGTAGTGCGAATTCAAGTATGATAAAGCAGCAGATTCCAATGCTGCTCTGATATTTGATAAGTTCCGTGCACCTCATTGACAATCTTTGATTCACTGACCTTTGAGACTCAGCCTCTGAAGGTTCCTCTGACTGAGGATCTGTTGCTTCCTACTAATGATGTTGGTGATCATCATTCGAGGCCGGAAGTAATGACTCACTAATGTTAAGTGATTGAAAATGAAAGATGTTTTGGATCGGGGATCCAGATAGCGTTCTTCGTCGGAGCCGGATACACGTGCAAATTCGCTGACGATTGTCTAGAGCAAAATCCACTGAATAACGATAACTTAACGCGCTGAGTTAGCTGCTGACCTGATAATGTTCACCTGGCACGTCGACCGTTGTGAACTGCGCGAGGTTATATTCTCTAAGTGCGGGAAGGACGCCTTCCTCTAACCTCTCGTCGTCATCTACAATGACGCGAACATCTGCACAAGATTTGAGATAGCATATCGATCAGCATTGCATGGAGGGGCAGACACTATAAGTGCTAAGCACCGTTCAAGACATCGTTGATCTCTCCCGGTGGCGATTGAAGGATGAAGGAAGTAGCCACTTGTATGCGATCGTTTGAACTCATCAGAGATCGTTTCTTCTGGCACGCCTCGTAGGTCTTGAAGCTGTAGTTCTCAGAGGTATGTGTAGCACTTCAAGTTAGTCTCTGGGTATGATATCAGATGCCTTTGATCAATCGGCAAGTGCCGGTGGACAAGACTACTTTTAGATGTAGTACGTACTCGGGAAGCCATAAAACTACGGTGAAAGCAACGACGATACACAAATGATCCTATGTCTGTATGTAGATTTTGTACATGCAATGAAGATAGAACATGGAAGATGATCATTAATGAATACGTAGTAAGTAGGTGGATCACAATTTGGACTTGAACTGGTCTTCCGTGACACCCTTGCCCATCGCTGCTGTGGAAGATACACCACCGGTAACCGTCTTGATGAGGTTATCAGCGTAATCTGCACCGCTCCACTATTAAAGTATTAGCTTCAGAGTGTGTGTATGAGGTAGAAGTATTCCCAACCTTTTGATGCGTCAAGACATCGCAACTAATTTCGCGTTCTTTTCTCTGAATAATCTCGACGTATGCCTTCATACCTTCCGTCGCGTATGAGCGAGCGAAGAGGTCACTGATGTATGCATTGGAGTGCAAGCCACCGAGCTGATAAGAGGATCCAGTCAGTTTACACGACACTTGATGTTTTAAGAACTGACCGTGATGAATTGCCAGACGAAGCCAAGTTTACCAAGCTCCCAGACGAAATCTTTCATGTCCTGGGCACTTAGGCCAGCAGCCTCCCAGTTGAATGAAGGACTGAGGTTGTACGACAACCAATGACCTGGGCGAGCAGCGTGCACGCCGTGTGCGAACTCACGAGCTTGAGACAAGATTGGTTTCTTGGTTTCCATCCACAAGGCATCGGCGTAAGGTGCATACTCAATAGAACGTTGAATTGCACATAGAGTGCCACCTTGGTAACGATAGAAACCCTCCCGGGTCCTGGGAGTGTCCCAGTCCCAGTAGGGTACAGACTTGAGACCGAATTCCCTCTGTGCGATAACTACCGCTTGAGGGTATGACGAGTGCGAAACGCGAGATATGAATCGCTCAATGGAAGACTTTGATGCACCTTGTGCACTCAGGGCACTAGCCAGGTTCTCCGAGAACAACTGCAAGTTGGCAGACGCAGTCCAGGCATCCTCTACCGCCTGTAAATCATCACCAGACTTGCCGGTATTCTCGGCATCAGTCATGACGTTTACAAGGGGCGGGAGGTTCGGGTTCGTGGAACCGAGAATGAAGGGGTGATCGCGGTCGTCAATGTTTGAGGTAATCAGGGTAGCAGCTTCTGAATCGGTTCGAGCAATGACCAAATTCTCGACACCCATGATATCGTATTGGAGACGAATGGCGATGAGGCGGTTAATGTGTTCAGATATGGGCACAAGGACTTTGCCCGCCATGTGTCCGCACTTCTTTGTACCCGGTGCTTGGTCCTCGATATGGATACCAGCTGCACCTTTTTCAACGAACATCTTGGTGAGCTTCATGATTGCAGTGAGGCCACCATGTCCAGTATCGGCATCGGCAACAAGTGGGCGGAGGTAGTCAATGTATGGAGTCGCAGCAAGCTCTGCCTCAGACATATTCGAACGCCCCTCACGTTGCTTACGGTCATGGAAGAGCTGTGCCATAAAAAGGTGTTCAACCTTGTTAGGAACCGTATTGGAGGGGTAATCTAGATACAAGTCAAAAAAACACACGATTGCCAAAGTAAGAGTGCATACCGGCAAGATCGGGCCCAGGCTCGTTGGTGGACGAAGCCGTACTGGAAGATTGCCAACCAGAAACGTATATTGTCTCGAGGTACTTCGCCATTTGCGTGACCTGCACAGGGTCTAGACTGCACGCCTTCCATCAGGATCGTCATACAATGTATCAATATGGAGGTCACTTACGCTCCGTATGTGTGTGATGGCGTACCATTCTTGGCGTGCTCCGAGAGCAGGGCGAAGAGCTTCTTGCCTTGAATCTCAGAAGGATACTTAATCGGGATGGACCCGCGCTTTGCGACGACCTGAGCTGCGGTATACGGCCGCTTTACTCTGGCGAAACGTGGGCTCTATGATCGACGCTGTTCAATACAATGGCCCGCTTCTCACAGTTAGGGGGCTCACCTGGAACCACTGTTCGACCTCAGCGACCTCGGCCTGAAAAGCGGCACGCTCAGCGTATGTCATAGCAGTGAGAGTGATAATTTGGGGATGGCAGTAAGAAAGTATTGGTTGTCGTTAAAAGGCAAATGTGATTTCTCTCTTTTGTGTTCAGTAGACCCATGGTGAGGTACAGATGGAGACATGTGATTCCACCTGGAACTCCTACACACCTATTCTGATGGGTCAAAAACACGCCGGTAGGCGATAACAACCTATTCATGACCGGAAAATGGAGCTATGAAGTGCTTCATGAGCGTGATTGCTCTATTACGCTCTAATCCCGAAAACAAATGGCGGCGTTATACGGACTTTCAACGGAGACTCGGAGTCGCTACTGCTTGTTAGCCAAGGTCACCACGTACCAAAGTTCGGCCGACAGGTAGTTCGTAGATATGGCTTCGCAATTGTTGGCATATCAATATTGATCTGGACGAGCTAACCATTTGGGTTGGACATGCTGGGTTAAGTGATGGAGACATTGACACCATTCCCACCCAACCATCCCTTTAAGCAGCACACCATTTTTCGCGGGAGCCCGCATGCCATGAATCAAGTGGGCTCATGGAGCACGGTATCCTTCTTAGTTAGCTGTACGAACTTGAAACGTCATCATAGATTGCGCAACTACATATCTAAATTACTAAGATACGGCACTCAACTCCCCTCCCATCGTCACTGACCGCGACGAGCGCATGCTCTTCCTCACCTCACAGAAGTATGTCCTTAGTAAATGTCCGCCATAGGTGCGCCACGACAAAGCTTCCTTTGAATCATTGTGCAAATCGCTATATTTAGCACATGTATACATCACCGCCTGTCACCATCATAGAGGAGGCCAGCTAAACCATAACGTATGGTGAAAGCAAGGATACTGCCTGCGACCTATTAGGAAAGGACCAGAACGGAAATGCCAGCGTCAGTAATCTGACGAGTGGGCTGATGTTAGGTCTACACACCTGAGCGCACATAAGTACCTGAACGAGCCTCTTCTCGTTCATCGGACCCAGACGTAAGAGAAGGAAGTTGAGGATGGTCAAATTGGTAGCATCAATGACAACTCCGCTTGTTGGGTCCACGGTCAACTCTGCGAGACCGAGTGTGGCCAATACACGAAGGGTAACGGAAGCGAGCTTGGTAGGAGGCTTTTTGTCAAATATGGTTTTTGAGGGGTGCAGCAGATTGGTATCAGGGTCAAATCTAGAGAATGTCATGCGTTGGTCAATGTTGATATTCATAACTTAAAGATGATAGTAGAACCTTGGCACGCGATGTCGAGGACACGGCACGATACCGAAGAGCTGGGGACATGAGAGTAGAAAGTTGAAAATCTGGGGAATAAAGAATAGGAGCAACGTCTTGGAGAAGTGTGCTTGTATTCCAACCACGGAGAAGGCCATTCCAGTGACATAACAAAGCGTGTCTCCCGGGAACGCGCGGGCGGGATACCTAAGGCATGGATGATCAGAAATACCAAACTCGGGGGGAGGGCTAATGAAGGATTAAAACCCACCAATTATGGTACATAAATCCAAGGCAGACACCTACAAGAGGAAGCATGAAGTACAGACTGAAGAGATGTCTCGCAACGAGTTCGCTACTTCCATAGGCCATTCCTGCATGCCAGGCGCCACCAACCTCCACTTCAGTTTGATTACCGAGAAGGTGCAAGGGTATACGGAAGTCAAATGGCAAGGGCAGATATAAAATATCGTTGATAATAACTGAGATAGCAATTATCAATGCCTGGCTGACTTCAGAACCGTTGATTCCAGCTAGAATATTAATGCTGTTGGTCGTGAATGTCGAAAGGAGTGACATGTAGAGATAATACAAGGGACCTAGAGGCAGACTGAGATATCACAATCGATGATACATTGAAAGTTACCAACCTAGGTTGACAAGAAGGCCGAGGAATGGCCGAAGAGGAAGGGGTACAACCACATGTGTATTCCCTCCTTCTGCATAGTAAACCATCAAAAGCGGTATGGCAGCAATGAGTGGGATAGGCAGCTTATGCCTCCATCGGATGTCGAATACATCATCGAGGAATCCCAGTAACGTGGCCATTAAGAGCGATAGCAACGACGAGAGATATACCGATAGCTATATCGCTTGTTACACATCATTTTATTCGACAATCGAGAAGACACTGACTTCATGATGTAGAAAGGCAGTGCCCTGCAATCCTTCTGCTTTACTTCCATTGCCTGAAAGGTTCGCGACGGAAGTGGAGAAAGGAAAAGGGATGAACAAGATTAATAGCAGGATGTATATTGACGCGCAGACAAGGCCTTGACTCTCTGGTCTTGAGATACACGTCAGCAGTCATCCTTGCCCTCATGCAATGACACGAACATAGGATCGGAGTAGACCTTCAAGAGGTCCTTCCCTTTCAGGTTGGCTTTCACGAAAGTTGGTCCAAGTGCAGGAATCAGGTAAAACGCCGCAAGGAATGCAAATATGGAGAATCCAACTGAGACCCATAGGGCTGGCAGTGGAGGCAGGGGATCAAGCAAGGGCCGAATGATAAACCATGAAGCCACTGGTATTAGGGATATAAGTAAGATTCTGGGACGTGGTCGGGGAGATAGAGGAGGTGCCATGACCCGTTCGCCAGAGTTTCAGGATGAAGTTCAAATAGCAAGGGCCCTTGTAACTGAATATCAGATGTCCCTTGAGCTGTGCCGTTCGGTGAGCCGAGCATAGGCCCGTCGTCGAAGACGTGTTAGGACGTGTTTCAACACGTGAGATGGCTGCTTTACCGTTTACGGCCACCGCGTCAGACAACGCTTCAACCAGCTCAGGAGAAACATCTACGAAAAAATCATCATCCCAGAGCGACTGGACTTTGAATGACCAAGGATGCTACATCAAGATTGCAGAAGGCAAGGGACGAGGTGTTTATGGTGAGCAATCTCAGTTATCCGACCAAAAGTTGAAGACAGATTATGGTTCGCAGCATCTCGTGTTATACCACCACAGACCGTGATCGAAGTTAGCCCAGTGCTGCTTTTCTCCAAGTCTGAATATGAGGACCATGGTAGCCATACGATCCTGGATCATTACACGTTCAAATTGCGAGATGGACGAATGGCACTTGCCCTTGGGCTCGGTGAGATTCATTCAGATCTGCACACCACTATCGGTTACTCATTGAAACATACATGATGTTGCTTAGGTTCCCTTTTTAATCATTCAACCCATCCAAATGTAACATACACGCTCGATCCTGCCCATGAGTGTATCAAGTATACGTCTGCAAGGACAATCAATCCAGACGAAGAGTTGTGTATCTTCTACGGTCATAAGCTCTGGTTTGATCCAGTGGGCATCGTGGAGACTCTGGAACCTCAACCTTCACTTGATCAACACGACCAATCTGCATTTTTCGATATCCTGGCTATAGATAATGAAGCAGATGATACTGAACTATTGGGTCCTGGCGACCCGAACGATATCTTGGAAAGTGACGCTCTTCCGTTCATTTGGAAGAAGCTCCAAGTAGATGAAGAAGAGGAGAATATGGACGATATCAGAACAAGTAAGCTCAACCCACCTTTGCGAAAATTGAGAGTGTAACCCGCCGTTTAGTGCAAGCATGGGTCGTTGACATCCCGGACTCGAAACACATAGCGACGATGCTAAAGTGAGACTATCCCCCGTTCCAATATGGTTGACCAATACTCATCGCCGATAGTTGGTTGAAACGGTCAGGTCTGGAGAGCGATACTCTAGCGCACCTCAAACGCATTAGGAAAAAAGATTGCGCATCCACGCTCCTTCTCAGTGTCTTGCCTTCTGCTCCTTTACTCCCTGCCAACGTCGATGTCGGGGATCCCTATCAGGTTCCTGTCCCCTGCAGTCCCGCTTTAACGCAAACGTCACTCGTGTTGAAAAATACGTTGTGGCCAACTGTATACGCACCGCGGCGGAAATGGGAGCCTGAGAAATGGTCTATCGCAAAAGTTCGATGGGCTCGTGATGCCATCAATCATATACTACGAGAGAGTAATCAGACAACGAGTGGCGAGGTTAGTCGTTTATAATTCTGGGAAAAAATGACTTGCTCACTGTCTATCAGCTTCCAGTTATTGCACACGTGCCGAGGCCTTTTGAAGATGAAGCTCAATTGCCTCGGTCGTTCACAGCCAAAGACACGCGTGTGTCCACTGGGCATTCACTACGCCACGCCGCAATGAACGTCATTCGTGAGGTTGCCGATTTCCGAGCATCAACATCCCCCTCCGATATTGTGGCTGACTCGTCGATGTCGGCGTCCCCTCCCGAGGACAGCCGTGAAATCTCTTGCACATCGAACAATGGCACGAATTATTTGCTAACTGGGCTAACTCTCTTCATCACTCATGAACCATGCATCATGTGCAGCATGGCACTGCTGCATTCGCGCGTTAAAGAAGTTTTCTATATTATCCCCATGCCGCAGACAGGAGGATGCGGTGGATCTGCATGTCTACCCGCCCTGAGGGGTGTCAATCACCGGTACAGCATCGCGCATTGGCAACCAAGAGAACTCAGTGTAGCCCCAGCACATCTTGATGAGAAAATAGATGCTTAGTCGGTACTGCGATCACTCGAGGAGCCGCGCCAGGTATTGATAACTTGTTACAAAATCGAATTCTTCTAGGGGACTCTATGGGATCATTTTCTATAGATTATAAAAACACATTTTTGATCCCCGATGGAATAAAGCAAATAGCATGTAATGACAACAGTTCAACAAACCATTCCGTCGCTCTCCCGCCTTCCCGCAGTCCGTGCGGACTGTCTCAGGTTCATGGATGCGCATAAACTCCATCCCTCTCACGACTTTATGTACCCCATTCAGAGCCGCGTGAACGACTGCAAATGCAGTGCAGGTGGCTGCCACATCTTGTCGTGAATGAGACCTAAAAGGTCAGCATCGGGTAGAGTGCGGAGATAAGCATTATTGTCCAATTTCTGGAGGAAGTACAAAGACCGCATCAGTATTGCACTCGCGTGTGAATGCATATTTCCCCCCCTACCTCTTTTTGTGCTTGTCTGATGACAGCAATCGCGACCTGGGCACTGATGTCCCTGATGCGCTCAAGACGAGGGTATACGAGCTCAGCGACCTTCTCTTCCTCGGTCAAGGAAGAAGCAAGTGCGATCGCCGCCTGTTCGACCATGGCATCCGACACGTGCCGAGTTTTGCAGAGGATCGAACCGAGACCAATCCCAGGGAAGATGTACATGTTGTTCCCTTGTCCAGGCTCGTGCATGACACCACCATAGGAGAGTGGCTTGTACGGGCTACCCGACGCGAAGATGACCTTACCATCGGTCCTTCATATGCAGGATTATGAACATCGACCATGCTGCGAGAGCTCTGTTAGCTCACCATTCAACGGCATCCTGGTACTCCAGTTCGCAGAGCGAGCTGGGATTCGACAAGGGGAAGATGACGGGACGCTTGTTTAGAGCACTCATCGCTTTGACGACCTGCTCGGAGAATGCGTTCTAAAGACGAAGTGAGGTTCTCAAACAGCGGAGCTATTACTGAAGGCATACTTTGATAGTGCTCAGTCCGAGCAAGGCGGTTGGCTTGACGTAGTTGATAATATCAACCAGGTCGGTCATCGGAGGGCCATTGTAATCGGTGCGGGCGAAGACTGCAGTGTAGTTGGTTAGCTTGTAAAAACACAGCGGCAGGGATATATTTTCGTACACTTCTTATGCTCTTGGAGACCTTTGCGGTCGGCAGTAATAAGCCCTTTTGAATCCACAGTCTAATAAAATCATTGAGCAACTTAATATATCGTCGAATGAGGTGAGACTCACGTAGATTCGAGATCTCGCTTCTTCAGGACTCAGACCAGACATGGTAAAGAAGGACAACAGCTGCTTCGCGACACCAATACCAGCAGAACCGGCTCCGAAGAACAAGATTTTGTGATCTGATGGCGGGAGCCCGGAAGCGGCAGAAGCTAAACGAGCAGCATTAGTGAAGCCTGATAGGATCACGGATCCAGTGCCCTGAATCTGCAAAGGGGTCAGTACAAATACAGAAGAGAATTTGTGATTAACTGACGTCATCGTTAAATACGCGATACTGATAGCGGTACCGATCGAGGTATTTGAATGCATTGTCGGTTGAGAAGTCTTCGAACTGCACTAGAAGGGTGGGGAAGACTTCCTTCATGGCCTCCATGAACTCATCCATGAATTCGTCCATCTGAAATGCGTGTCAATTTAGGCGCGCTGCATAGTGCTGCAGGCGACAAACTTCTGGACCCGTCGGTCGCGGGCGGCGAACGCCAATGTAGAGAGGATCATCGAGGTAGCGTTGGGTATTGGTACCCAAGTCCAGGCAGATTGGGACCTGTCCAGGGTCAATTGAGTGCATGAGGTACTATCAATATAGAATAGACCTACAGTAGACAATGGCTTGATACCGGCTCCAGCGACGTAGAGGTCCCTGTGTGATCATGTTCAAGTGAAAGATCCTACAGAAAAGTGTAAACACTGACAATTTTCCAATACTGATGGGTAGGCCATTTGCGCCGAGATCACCCAAGCCAAGAATACGGGAACCTCCACAGTTTGATCAGTTAGGAAATACACCGATCACGAATCTGGCATACCATCGGTGACGACAGCTATGCGACTGTCAATGAGATTTGGCCAAGTAGCCAAAACATCACGAATACGACCTTTGTCGTTGATGGAGACGTATAGACCCTCAGGTCGCCTCCAGATATGGGAGTAGTTGACGCAGGCTTCTCCGACCTTTTGGGGGACACTTCTTAAGTATGGTCACACGACCTGATGGAACACCTTACAGTTGGCGTGTATAATATAGGGATCATTTCCTGAGTAGTTTAAAACACCTCAGTGCCAGTTTTGCAAGAGGCAATGAGGGTTTGCTTACTTGCATGTTCTCAAGTAAGATGTCATAGAATAGATGAGAGTCACGCTCTTTGAGGCCATTAAGATAGATGTATTTCTCAAGAGCGATCTGCTTGGAGCGAAGCTGCAAGAGAGAACGCTGACGGTGGTCCGTGTTAGCAAATTGAGGAGGGAAGCGAGGTGGGGACATGGTATGTAAGTTGGAGGTGGGGAAACGGGATGGGGAATTAAACGCAGAAGCTAAGGATTTATAGGAGAATCGTATGGCACGATAAACCATTCAGGGTTTGTAGGAAGAAGAGGAGAAAGATCAGGCGGTGTTGCAAACAAGTGAGATTTATAAAAGGAGGGTAAGTAAAATTATACTCCCTTCGGTAAACAATTGATTGGGGTAACTACAAAAAATTTCGTACGAGTTGATGCATTACTGCAATGTCATTGGTCCACAGCGAATAGCATTCTGCTGGTGGCCGTAGGCATCCGCGTTTCGTAGAAAATCGACTCATTTCGCACTGCTCTTGACCGTTCATTGGGGAAGGTCACCGAAGGTGGAACGACATCGTGCCCGATTCGCGAATTCGGGAGGCTACGGAACCGGGTTGCTTCTCCTTCTAACTGCGAATTTACGTAACTCATTTACCCAGGGGTTCCTGGTTCAGCAAGAAATTTCAAGGAATATCCAGGCTGCCAGATCAGCAAACACCGTAACAACAGTATAAGCTCTTATTTGTATCAGATGATAGAATAGATCTGTCGAGACTCAATGTAAATGACACTATGACATTCTTACAAGGCGAATGACAGCTAAAGGCAAAGTTACTCCCTTCTAAGTGGTCTGACCAAAGACTATAAATAGATTCACATGCACATCTTGATGAGGCTTGAGGCCGGACAAAGGCGGTACTAGTTACTACGACCTCCTTGCAATATCGCCATTCGCTAATAGGTAACAGCTAGATCGCATCAGTCCATCCATGCTTACCAGTTCAACCATTTATGCAGAAATAATACCCAATTGAAAGTGTTCGCATGAAATATTAAGGTGATACAAACATAGTAGTGCCGCGTCATTTTCACCTGGCCCAATGTATGAATGTATTGCAAAACGGAACAGGAAAGCGATGAGGCATGATGCCCTGGTGAAAGCTAGTCAGTTGTACATCCCGATTACAACACTGGCAAACGGACCAAGAATTCAGGCATCCCCTCCTTGCCGATATCACCAGAATTCACGGCGTTTCTGCTTAATAGCGACGAAAGTAGCCTTCTTCTCTCCCCACTGTTCCCTCACAGCCTCATGCTCCACCTCCATCTTCTTCATAAATTCCATCCGTTGGGGCCTCGGAAGGGCGGCAACTTTAGACACAAAGTTTGGTGTGCATTTGAACATTTTGGCAAGTTTAGCACGGCTGTATGATTCTGGATCAGACAGCCTCAGCTTTCGTAGCCGCGTAATGTCCTCATCAGACATTCGTGATGGTGCCGCCTTGTAAGCTGAAGGCCGCAACAAGGGCGGCATAGGTGCACGCTTATTTGGTGGTGTTGGAGACTTGAGTAAAGGGGAAGCGGGGGCTAAAATTGTTGAATGAGGTGAGGGTGCTGTCGGGGGAGGTCGATGAATGAATGTCAAGTTCTCGTCTTTGAGTGTTTTAACACCAGCACTGGGATTGTTCAGCAACGGATCCGGAAAACGCGCAGGAGGCTTTTCTGCAATACGAGTCGCATAGCTGCGAGATAAGCAGAGCGACAACCGTGGCTTGAGCATTTTGCATGCGTTAGACATGGACCACACCGAACAACCTTGGGCTAAAACTTGACGCTTACATAATATTCTCATCCCCTATGTAAGTTATTTCGCGCAAGTTCGAGTTCTGTCCATTCGAAAAATGCAACAGGCAGCAAGGTCAATTCGAGTACCTCGCAAACTTCAACGGTCGACATGCCACCTTTTCCATAACCACTCTTCCCTTGGCTCATCAAATCCATCCGGTCGGACAACTTCGTTTGGCTTCAAGACGGTTCCGGAGGAGTCGAAGGAATCACTTGTGAAAGGTGTTTTCGACTCTGTAGCCTCGAAATATGACTTGATGAACGACGCAAGCTCTCTGGGCGTCCACAGGCTGTGGAAAGACTCCTTGATAGATACCCTCAAACCGGGTCGCAAAGGTCCCCTTCGGTGTATCGACGTTGCCGGAGGGACAGGCGACATTGCTCTCCGTATTCTGGATCATGCCAGAGAGAACTATGCGGACAGAGAGACCACCGTGGAGATTGTGGATATCAATGCGCAAATGCTCAAGGAGGGATTCACGAGGTTCAAAAAGACTATGTATCACAACAGTGAGCCACATCATGATTACGATGTACTCTACTTCATCATTCTTCCAGCGCCCCAGGTTTCATTTCACGAGGCAAATGCACAAGAACTACCTCCTTCTCAGTTCAAGGATGATTCGTACGATTTGTATACCATCACCTTCGGTATTCGCAACTGCACGTCCATCCCTGCTGTGTTACGTGAGGCCTATCGGGTTCTCAAGCCTGGCGCTACCTTCGCTTGCCTTGAATTCAGCAAGGTCAATAATCCGCTGCTGAGCACGTAAGTGACTTGTATTTCACTCCTCTTTTATCCTAATCCAGTCTATAGACTGTACGATCAGTACTCGTTCACAGTCATCCCCCTGCTTGGAACCATCCTAGCTGGCGACCGAGACTCATACCAGTATCTAGTAGAGTCCATACGCAAATTTCCAAGTCAGCCTGAGTTTGCGCAGATGATCAGAGATGCAGGATTCTCCACAGGAGGGGACTTTGATGGTGGTGCATGGACAGATCTCTGGGGAGGTATTGCCTCGATACACACGGGAGTAAAGGTCTAAGGCAATATAATATATTCATGCCCGGCGCCCTCCGTACTACAATTATTTGTTGTGTGTTTACTTTGGTGTCTACCCTACATTGTGATATGTGTGACCTGGCAGCGCCACAGGCCCAAGGTGACAGCCGCGTCTAAGTCACTAGCCGCCACCACAACAGTCCTCTACACACGGCCACCATCATGTCGTCTTCAACACCAGCTGCAGCGGCCAATGCTCTTCATCCCATGCCGCCTGCGACTGCGGATCTTGCAACAACATGGGCTTTCCTCGAGGAGGGAGTGGACCACATCATGACGAAGCTCCAGACTGGTGTCTCCTACTCCAAGTACATGAGCCTCTATACAGTGGCATACAACTACTGTACATCCTCGCGCATGCATAATACCACCGGTGATGGCGTTGGTGCAGGCAACCGAAGTGAGTGTCATCAGTAGTGACGAGTTCCCGATGAGATAAGGCCGCAGACTGACTTCTGAGCAGCAGGGGCAAACCTGATGGGCTCGGATTTATACAACAACCTCATTCGATATTTCATTGTTCACCTCAAGCAGCTCAAGGACGTACGTTAACTTATTTCCTTTGATCTGACGAGCGATCAATCATGTCTCCTCTCCAGCGATCCGACAGCCTTCAAGATGAAGCTCTCCTACGATACTATGCCTCTGAGTGGGACAGATACACGACAGGCGCCAACTACATTAATCGACTGTTCACATACCTCAACCGCCACTGGGTGAAGCGAGAGCGGGACGAAGGTCGGAAAGGAGTATACCCTGTGTACACTGTACGTCCCCCTTTTCACTTTTCGCACTGATCATTAACACACATCGCCTCTCACAGCTTGCCCTAGTGCAGTGGAAAGGAAATTTCTTCCTCCATGTTCAGAGCAAGCATACAAAGCTTGCAGGTGCTATCCTCAAATTGATCGAGCGCCAACGAAATGGCGAGACGATCGATCAGGGCCTTGTAAAAAAGGTGGTTGATTCATTCGTTTTACTAGGTCTTGATGAGTCGGACATCAACAAGGCGTCCCTTGATGTCTACAAGGAGCATCTGGAGACACCGTTCCTGGACGCGACGGAGAAGTATTATGAACAGGAGTCTGAGGCATTCCTTGCAGAGAGCAGTGTGTCGGACTATCTGAAAAAGGCCGAAGAACGCCTGAAGGAGGAGGAGGACCGCGTCGACCGATACCTGAACACTGAGACGCGGAAGCAGCTCGTTAGCAAGTGCGAGCATGTACTTATCCGACAGCACTCTAACTTGATGTGGGAGAGCTTCCAAAGCTTGCTCGATTTTGACAAAGACGAAGACCTGCAGAGGATGTACGCATTGTTATCGCGCATACCGGAAGGCCTGGAGCCTCTAAGGAAGAAATTTGAGGAGCATGTGAAGAAGGCGGGTCTAGCTGCTGTTGCGAAACTTATGGGCGAAGGATCAGAGGGTGCAGATTCATTGGATCCCAAGGCATACGTCGATGCATTACTTGAGGTTCATCGCAAAAACTCAGAAACCGTTACGAGGAGCTTTAGGGGAGAGGCGGGCTTCGTCGCTTCACTGGATAAGGCGTGCAGAGAGTTCGTCAATCGCAATACTGCAACAGGTTCGTCAACGACAAAGTCGCCAGAATTGCTCGCCAAGCATGCGGATATGCTACTTCGCAAAAACAACAAGATGGCTGAGGAGGAGGACCTCGAAGGGGCTCTGAACCGCGTGGTAAGTACTCCGATCATCGACCCCCCACTGAGATCTTACCCGTGTTGTAGATGGTGCTTTTCAAATACATCGAGGACAAGGATGTCTTCCTGACTTTCTATGCCACGAAATTGTCCAAGCGCCTCATTCACGGTGTATCTGCATCGGATGAGAGCGAGGCTAGCATGATTTCCAAGCTGAAAGAGGCTTGCGGTTTTGAGTACACCAACAAATTGCAAAGAATGTTTACAGGTACATTCTATACTCCATCTATCACGCTCTGATCGCTTACATGCATTCCATAGACATGAGTCTCAGCAAAGACCTTACTGATCAGTTTAAGGAGCGCATGCAGAATCATGATGACATGGACATCAACTTCTCTATCATGGTTCTTGGTACGAACTTCTGGCCCCTCAGCGCACCCAACAACGATTTCATTATTCCCCCCGAGATTCTGTCGACGTATGACCGCTTCTCCAAATACTACCAGACGAAGCATTCTGGTCGCAAATTGACGTGGCTGTGGAATTACTCGAAGAATGAGCTCAGGACGAACTACCTCAACCAGAAGTACATCTTGATGACCAGTTCTTACCAAATGGCAGTACTCCTGCAGTATAATAAACACGATACGCTATCACTGGAGGAACTCATTGCTGCGACTGCTATCAGCAAAGACATTCTATCACAAGTGCTTACACTCTTGGTGAAGGCCAAGGTTCTGATTAACGAGGAAACCGAACAATATGATTTGAACCCGAGTATGTCCCTCTCGTTTCGCATTTCACAAAGCTAATACTTACCTGTCAGACTTCAAATCCAAGAAAATCCGCGTCAACTTGAACCAGCCAATCAAGGCTGAGGTGAAGGCTGAGTCCTCAGAGGTGCTCAAGACTGTCGACGACGATCGTAAATATGTGATCCAGGCAACCATCGTTCGGATCATGAAGGCACGGAAGACGATGAAGAACCAGCCCTTGATTCAGGAGGTGATTTCACAGA
>PVYE01007631.1:0-14432 GCA_002995055.1 Rhizopogon rudus
TACCCTCTGACGATCGCTTCCATGGGCACTACTTTCGCCTTTCGCACAAGCATGGTGCGGCTCTCGAGCTGCTCGCGATATTGGCGGACTTCTTCCGGCATCTCATCAATATTGACCGTGACCAGATGGTTAGGAATGACGTGCTTCAGCTTCTCGAACCAGAACAGCGAGATGCTTGTGAGGAGTTTGCCCTTGTCTGGGATACCCTACAAACAGAAGAACACGACATGAGGCCCGGCGGGAATGAATTCAGAGATCCACGGACGTTGTTGAGGATAACATCGTACACTGAGATGCGATCGGTCGCGATAAATAATAGATGATCAGGCGATGAAGTCGCGTAAATGTCGCGGACCTTCCCTCTTGAAAGTAGACGAAGGCCTGGCAAATCTGTTTGCAGTAGCGCTGCCATCACAGGAGTGAAGAAGAGATTAGATGAGGGCCGGAAGCACCCGGAAATACTAGCTTGGTCGCGTCGACAAATAATGAAGCATTGAAGTGGGATAAGATGGTACTGCACTCTATATATGTCTATTCCTATGATTGAGATTATTATGCTATCGTGAAGACAATTTTGATTCGATAGAATCCACTCCTCATACAGTCGGGACTAGCCTATCATCATCATCAGCACATGCGGCAAGCCGAGAGTCGGGACACCAACCAGTCGTATTTGACCAAGTCATCAACATCAATGAACGCTGCGTTTGCCATTTGTCGGGCCTCTACCCATACCCAGACCTGTTTCAAGGGTGAGTACTTGTAAGGAACAACGACGACATCCACGATTTACCTTTAACAGTGCTCCGAAGTTTCCTGAGGGCAGCTGTGTCATCGACTCCTGAGTTGTCATCTGCCGCCCAAGCTGTCGCAGAATCGGCAATGCGCTTTTAAACAAATCCAGATTCGGATCCAGCTGTCTCCCAATGCCTTCAAGGAGTAGTATTGAGATGACTGTATTGATGAAATCCCCCTCCATCTTGACGTGGTGTTGCCGCACAGCCGTTAGAACGTCCGTCAAAATGTCCGAAATCTTGATTTGCCCAAGTGAGAACGTTTTGCGTTTGATGCTCAGAACAATGTGTTGCATCTTAAGCGCAAACGTCTCGGTGTCGATCGCAAGCTCTGGAGTCCGGCAACGTTCAACCATCAATTGACCAGTTCGGTAGCCATCAAACTCAGCAACAGCCCTGAAAAGATCGAGGAAGTTTTTGCGATTGGTCGCGTTAAGTGTTGTAACGAGACCAGCATCAATGAAGACAATTTCGGGAATATAACCCTGCTTCGATACCGAATCCAGTTCCTTTTGCCACTCCTCAGGGGAATGCCTGAGTGATCGTAGCCGGGCTACTATTTCATCAGATTCCAGCGGGTGCTGGATTGGAAGTTCAGAAGAGCGGCTTTTCTGGAAAAATGAGGAGAACAGGGTCGTAAGGAGGTCACGAGTGGTCGGCGGCTTCAAAAATTTAACCATGATGTTGCCTGGGTGGAGATCGGAGTGCACAAAGTTGTCCAGCAGGAGCATGTTCTGCAGCACAGTAAATAAATGAAACTACTAGAGAGAGTTCACGAACCAAGAATGCATCAAGTCCGATGGTGGCCAACTGATCATCAAATGGACCACCTCCGTTTTTCAGAAAGTACTCCATGGGCAGAGCATTCTCGTATTCCTCGACAAGTAAGTCGGCAGTCGAAAACATCTTCAAAGGACGGGGAAATGACACAGGGACATTTCTCGGAGCAAAATTGTTCTCAAATATCAGCAGATTGTCCGCCTCAATTCTGAGATCAAGTTGTTGACGCATCATGTTACCGAAGACGCTGACCTCCTCCGGGAGTGAGATCCACTCCATGCCCGGGAAAAGTGTAATGATACGCGCAAAGAATGACATGATGGATAGGTCACGCGCAATGTCCTTGGCGACGCGAGGATGTAGGACTTTGATAGCGACAGATGCGGTAGGTACTGAGGGTGGAGGGTCCTGCAGGATAACGGGGGCTAGTGAACCTGCGGGTGATTTGGTATGCCGTTTTGGGCCAAGATAAGATGGTGGTATAAGGTCATGCTTGAGAGTTTCCCGGTAGACCTACAGCCAGTGAGTCCGTTAGTGGACACAGAAGCCACGCTGAACCCACCTGTGCAATGGCACCAACTCCTATCGGATTCTCATCAAAAGCCTCGAATACCTCATTGAATGGCCGTGCAAGAGCCCTTTCAATAACCTCCTTGGTGTGCTTGAGTGAATGAGGCTTGCCGCGTGAGTGTAAGGCCCCCATTTTCTCGCAAAGTAATGAAGGAAAGAGATCAGCACGCAATGCCGCCCATTGTGCAAGCTGAATAGTGAGAAAGTTGGATAGGAAATAGCGGTATAAAGTAGATACCTTGATGAACGTTGGCCCAGCAGCCTGCATTCTCCTGACAAGAAATTCATACCACCAAATGGCACCCCACCTGTCACCCTTATATCTACGCTCGGGCTTCCCCACCAGAAGCATAGGCATGGCAATGATGACAGGTACAAACAGACAGAACAGGTGTGTGAACCTTCCTGCAGTCAAAAGAGGTTCCCATATGTGTTCCCGCAACAGAGATAATATCTGCGAGGTAATAGACATCTGGGGTTCTGCCGGTGATCCTATTATGGGGTCCCTTGTTGATAATGGTAAGTCGTGCTTTGTACACGGAATAAGAGTCGGCGACGAAAAGATGGAAGCTATGTGAATCTGTTGACCAGGACTAAGGTAAAGCGCAACACCACCGGTCACGGGAATCAGCCACGCAAGATGGGACAACAGGCGTGTAGGTGACTGGTTGCTTTTGAAAGATTGTAAGTTAGAAGGAGCAGTGTGTTTTGATCGTTGGCCAGCATTGCGAACTGTCATCCCAGGGCTACGACCAATACTCGGGCGGTAAGACAGTACCAGTAGCCGTATTTGTGAGGGAAGTGCTTGTATACGCTGAAACTGCATCTTCCTTATGTCAGTGAGACAATACTAGTGTATTTCCAACGTTTGGGAGAAACTGTTGTGGCAGTTCTAGAGCAAATTAGTGACTGCAATGATTTGGGACACGAACGACTCACCGTCATCCACCAGAATATTGAGCCGCACGAGCCAAAGATTAGTACTAGTGCTATGCACTGAAGTACAGTTGTGTGGGTTATACTAAAGGTCCTGCGGTGGGGCCGCTGGGTCAAGCGCTGACATAGATCAGCATTTGGCGACGTCAACTCTGCCGACTTACAACTTTCCCCACCCGAATTGGAAAACACCCAATAACACATGTTTGACTCGGACTTGCTTTGCTAGACCTGCCAGGTCATTGATCCTGCCTTGGTGACAATAAACCAAGTAAAAGAATATGGTACTGCACTGACGTGGTAGACTACGCAGTGGCGAAACAGACAATGTGCAGTAGAACGAATCTACGATGCGCAGAAGTTCTAAGTGTCCGCTTCGTGCCACCATCTTTATTAGAAGGAACAACTATCTGTCCTTCTACCAGACACGACAGCCGAAACATCCAACAATGTTTTGACCTCGCCTTTTTCTCCTTGTGAGAAACCTTCTTTGCAATGAAACCGCGGTCGACGAGGATGGTTGTTCCGTCAGATCTTCAACACCCGACACCATTAATGGTATGACAACATGATCTCTAAACACTCCCTTCGGAATGTGAAGAAATAGAAGGGAGTTGTCCACGGTCTCATCCAGCTTGGAGCAACACTCGACGATAAACTAACCCGGCACTTACCCAGCAATCTGCTCAACTGTAAAGGCGATACATTGACGTACACTTTATTGCCTCTGGAAAAAGGATCTGCTCGCAAATTCCCCTGCAAATGTTGCATTTGTCAAATACCCAAGGTGGATGTGGGAACCTTAGAGCTAGGACCAAAAGTTCTTCGGTGCTTGAACTGAGTGCCATGAGTCCGGATCGCTATGACACCATCGACGCGCTTGCCGCAACCTCAGTCAACTGCAGCGTGTAAGTGAGACGTTTCAACGAAGCTTGGAGCTCGGGCCTTGATGTCATTAAATAACACACTCGTGTCGTTCGGTCCAAAAGTTACGCACTACCGTGACGTTTGGTGATATCGCACACGTGACCAGGAATGTATCTCTACGCACTTGTGGCACTGGCGCTTCTGTCTCTGTGCTGCCAGTGTAAATCATCATTACCAGCACTCGAAGTCATCTCCTTCAGAGTCCATACGGGTTTCTTCTTGAATCTTCGCGCCCGGAAGATCAACAAGGACCATGTACGTCTTGTTGTAATGGCCCCAATCTACCTACTCACATTCATTCAATGATCGGTTAATTCTGTGAGCAGACACGCGCAGTCGAGTCAATCCAAACTGCTCCCAGCTTAAGGTTTTTTGTGGCCGTTTATTTGCCTCGCCCACCAGTGTTCACTCTAGTGGTGAGCCTGCCAAGGTCTCTCACTGAACGCTTCAATTACCTGTTTCATTTCTCGATTTGACAATCTCGCGTCTTCTCCTTCATATACGAAGTAGTAAGGAGTTCTACTTCTTCGTGTTGCATAACCTGATAAATGCACTGAAGGAGCAGGCACGATCCATGATGGGCAAACAAACGAAATCGCCGAAAGGTCAGCCGACGCGCAAACACAAGAAGCGGCGTCTCTCCCACAAAGACCACTTCGCCCGTCTCGTGAAAGAAGCAGCAGGGGTCAACCCTGATGAAGCATCTGTTGAATCATCGTCTGCAGCATCTACTTCAACCACCCAAACTGCTCCCGCTCCCGCCCCCAACTATTCCAACATTCTCCTCATTGAGAAATTCCAGGATGCCCTCGACACTCGGACAGCTGTATGTCGCCGCCTCGAGATCCTCGTGCGGAATTCGCCTTTGTACACGCCAGCAGCGCAAACTCGCTTGATCAGGTGTTTACGAGATGACTACATCCGAGGGAACAGAACTAAGAAGATCATTGACAATCTGCGACATTCTGATTTTATCAGTGGTACAAGCACAGATCAGGATGCGGAGTTTATCCAGAAAGAGGTTACTGAGAGCACGAGACTATTCTTTGAGGGAAGCAAGGAACTGGAGGAAATAGGAGACCAAATTGCGGCGCAGTTTTCATAGTGAGTTCCCTTCTCTGTCACTGTATTGATGGAATTCGTCAGCTGAATTTCTTTGCAGGTCTCGCACACGCATTCCATATCAGTTGGTTTCAATTTGCAATTCAAGTACTGTAGCATAACTTCTATTTGCACACAATCTCATTCCTGTAATGCCACGTACTCCCAAATCAAGTCACAGGGTTACGGGCGCGTCGCTTTGCACGACAGCGTGGACCAATCCAGGTGGCAAGCCAGATCATCGGAGAGCATGCGAGGCATATACATGCAAGGAGTACATAGGTCCAGCCAGGACCTAAGGCGCTGACAATCAAGTCTATGACTGATACTACCAAAGCGCCCAAGGAACATCGAACTAAATTATTCTGAACGACGTGAGCAAGAATAAACAATGAGATAAATTGACATATTGCTGTGACTTACACATGCAGCGACAGAAGAACTTTGAGATGGTAGTATATCAACGAGTAGCGTCTGCGTGCTGTTCATGATAGCCATGCCTGTACAACCAACTGTTGAAATTCCTATATGATTAAGATGTGGGATGAAAGCAAGTCAAAGACGTACAAATAACCTGCAGAATCAGTGGGACTGCGATATTCGCCTCTTGCTGAAGCGACCACCCATAGCCAGCACATGCCACGATGAAAACGGCGGTGAATATGGGTATCGTCCTCAGCCTTGCTCTCTCTATGGAGAAACTCTCATCCTTCGTCACGTCCTCTGGTTGTATATGCTTCTCAGAATCTTCTTCGGCCTTCTTCGCGACCTTCTTCTTGATTCTTTGATAATCAGCGTCTAGTATTCTTCCAGATAGAACTGAACCGATCATCAACCCACCACCAACCGCCAGGAAACACAATCCAATATCTGTTTCATTTAGGAACGGGTACTTGGATGAGAATAAAGTGGATATCGTGGTGAGCACCGCGTAGAAGACGGCGTAAATAATCCCATTGAAGACGAGGAGGTTTAGAACGTCTAGATGGAACAGGAGACGTAGCGGATTGTTCAGGGGGCGCTTTGGAGGCTTCACAGTATCATAGCTTGTGCGCCCTTTCCCAACAAGTGGTATAAGAGGGCGGTAGAAACGCGACGGTATCACACTGCCGTCGCCCACTAATCGGCGGAGCGTTTCAGGAAGGAACCTGGCATAATATGAATAGGGTCAACGAAACATTCTAGAAGACGGATGGCATACATGAGCATGAAAGCAAAACATGCGGCAGACATAATGCATAGGAACCAAAAGATAGACCTGCAATGCATTCAGTTGGATCGGAAGTACTGGGCACGACTTACTCACCTCCATCCAAGCTTATCAGCAAGTACACCGCCGACAATAGGTCCCACGTTAGGTCCAATCTGCATGGGGTATTAGAGCACATCGTGCAACAAAATTGGTGACATCATGTACTTGTGGACCCAAGGCAAATAGGCCAAAAAAGCCTCCGCGTTCTGCGGGAGTAGCTATATCTCCAATTACTCCAACACCTGGATCACTGCTAGTATCAAAAGTATGGCGGTGAAGTTGTCACATACCTAGTGCAACTGTGCTGGCAGAACCAGCTGCCTGAAGGCATCGCAAGAGCATCAGCAACCAATACGCTGAAGTCGGGACCAAAGCCAAGCCGATGCAAGCTAAACATAGGACAAGCAGACATGCAAGAAATATGGGACGTCGACCAATGCGGTCTGCCCAGGGTCCCCAGAACATGGGAGCTATGCAAAGGAAGAGAGTAAGGCTACCACTGGCGGAGGGTAGGTCGTTTGCTTACAGACTCCTTGAAGGACCATGTAGACAGTCACGGTTAAATTAATCGATTCTATAGACTCATGAAAAGCCGAAGCAATGGTCGGTATTGCAGGCAAGTATACATTTGCTGTCAGCGGGCTACAATGGGGTTCAGATTGCCGCTCTGGTCCAGGCGCGAGAAGTACTTCACCTAAAGAGCCCAGCTACAGAAGCGATGGCGACAATGAACCATTTTTCAGAGTGGGTGTATATGCTATAAGGCTTTTCTGCAGCCTTTTCATTGTTCTGTGCTTCGGGTGTTCCGTGAGTCATGATATCTGCTTCATCATTACTAGTAGCTTTAGGGGATGTTGCTAAGTCATGGTCGGTTAGACCATGATTAATGTGGGTCATGCTGCCGACTGCTCGGTCTGACAAGCTGGAGGGGCACAGAATGCCTCGCGAGTTTGAGGCAAGACGCTCACTATTTATAATGCAGAAGAACTGATAACCCATTGGCCCACCAGGGCACCGGGTTCAGTAGAGCTTACTTATGTAAATAAAACTTAGGTGATCAGAACATCGTCATGATGAGGAATGACTCACTTCGAGAGAGTAGAAGTACAATAATTTAGCGTGTCATTTACAATCAATTACAAACCACTAAAGTTCAGTCCGCCTCGGCAACAAGGCCGTTTCTTCCGCGCCTGATCCTGTCTTCCAAACCACCTACGCCGCCAAAGACCTTCTTCTGCTCTTGACTCAGGAAGCCACCCATGCCCTTCGACTGTGCTCGGGCTTGCTCCTCTGCTTCCAGGTCAGCCTTCTCTTTCTCAAGCAATGCCATCAATCGCTTTTGCCGTTCTACCTCCATAGTTGTGGCACCCGACTGCATGGCGGCCAGCTTTGCAGCGCGGTCTTCGGCGGCATTAGGTGGCTGCTTCTGGACGGAAGGGCGGGAAGCAGGTGGAGGAGGGCTGTAGCGTGAGCGCTTCGGGTAAGACTTGCGCTCCGGAGGACTAGGGCTACGTCTTCGTTTCCTATCTTCATCTGCGTGTTTTCCACTACGCTCAGCACTTCTACGCCGTTCATGGCCATTATCGTCGGATTCATCTGAGCGGGGCCATGTTCGGACTCTGTCGGCAACATGATCACGTCGTCCGCGGTAGTCAGGAGAGCGACTTCTGCTTCGTCGCCGATAGTAGTGGTCGTCGTCGTCATATCGTCGATCGTCGTATCGTGGTCGAGTGGGAGTGGGACGAAAGTAGGGGCTCGCGGAACGTCTACGATCATGGCAGTCATATGAAGAACGTCGGCCTCCGCTTCTCTTGTTATCGTCTACAGGACTCCTCGACCTTGACCGATCCTCTCGTTCCTTAGCTCGCCGCTCTTTCTTTTCCTTCTTCTCTTTCTTCTTCTCTTTCTTGTCTTTCTTTGGTTTGATACCATTGCGTTCTTGCATTTCACGAAGACGGAGGGGATTGGACATCAGTGCCTGGTATGCAGCCTGTTCTTGCTGCTTGATAGCGAGCAAAGGATCTTCACGAATCTTGGCTGCAATGTCTCGGGCATTGTTAGCGTTCTGAATGGCGATGAAGTTCTTGTGAGCAGCGCCAAGCTACAAAACCCCACTTGTTAGAAAGTCGTGAATGAAGGTCTACATAGATAACAACACACCTGCGCGTTCTCATCGGCCGTTAAGATCTTGTCAACCCGCTTTTTACCCAGCAGATAGTCCTCCAAGTCGTTTGGGTTCTGACTAGTGCCAGTCGCAGGTGTTGAATACATCCATTCTAGCTTCTCTGTCCTTTTCCTTCCTGTTTGCTCTTCTTGCAAGCGCTGGAGCTCCTGTAATTGTCTTTCCTCTTCTTTCTCTTTGCGAAGCTGGTCAAGTTTCTTCTTTTCCTCGAGCTAGAATGCAACATCAATGATGACCCCATTTTGAAAGTAGCACGTATGGATACTCACAGCCTTCTTTTCCTCGAGCCAGACCCGCTCCTGGTTTTTAAGCAGGAGCGGGTGCCAAGACTTCTTCATATTCAAGTCTCCACCACCCATCTTGACTAGCTTCTGTTGGGAGTGAGATTATTAAAATTAAACGAGGGAGTCGTGGGCGACGATGAGCGGAGGACACGAATGATCTCCAAAACAATATAACTCTCGCTTACATTATCTTTATTTGTAGTTGTTTGGGTACACCTATTCTCAGATGCGTTCAGCAACTCGGTACGCAGCAATGGGCTCAATACCACAATCGTAAAGACTACTCTGCCAAACATGCCAGCGTACGAGTCGGCTGAGTCGGATGCTTTAAACGACAGCTCGAATGGTGCAACGCAACCTGTGTATGTGTACAGTTATGTGTACGCGTATTGCGAAGCTCACGTATTGCTCAAAACATCTACAGCCCTACGCGATCCATTTATGCGCTGACTCGCAAAGAGATAACACAGGGGATTGCGAATCGCTTTGTGCACTCGCACACGTACATATTTCTGTACTTGGGCATGGCGGCACTGTCAGTGACAACCGTCGTGCTTAGTCTATCGGACGGATGTCCAGGGCTGCCGTTTTATATCTTGGAGATAATAATTAACACGAGCATGATACTGGAGGTCGGAGTGCGCCTCATTGCGTTTGGTCGGGTGCGTCTTTGTTTCATTGCTGAAAAGTCTTGGTTGTTGAGGTGACTTGACACGAGCAGCAATTTTGGAGATCGCCGTTTAATGTGTTGGATCTTATACTCACCCTTTTCTGTGTGATCACTTTGTTGGTCATAACATTTGCGGGATGTGGAGCGGGGAGTAAGGAAGAAGAGTTGTTGGACACCCTACTACTCATTGCACGTAACGTGCTACAATTTGGCCGCCTAGCGGCGGTCATGCGACAGTACGTTTCATATCTTTAGTACCCCCCTCCTACAATAACCTCATAGAACAGATCTGGCCAGTCTATTTTCTCCAGGCCAAAACCGATTGATATTTCTGCAATAAGAAGAGCAGGGTATACTAGCCTCGACCTGGATTTGGAGGATGAGGACGAGGATCCAGAACTGGGTCGACCGCTGGTGCAAGACCCAGTGCTATTCGATGCGCAAGACGACGAACAACCTGCCCGAATGTCAGATATGCCCCGCGCTGCACAGGCTCTGCATGATCGTGATGATGAGGATGTCTGGGCGGAGTTGGGTTGAGGCGCTGATCTGCGTCCCCGGGCATTCCAATCCCTTTTTGCCTCACATTCTACTTGGATAACCTTTCCACTAGTTACTTTTCCACAATGGCATTCTCACAAACCCATCATATCGCGGTCAAAATGGATTATTCCTGTTGGTCTACCTGGCGATCTCAGGGATTGATGCTTATGATCGTCATGTGGTATAGCAGGTTTTCCCGATATTGTGTCATGGTCCCGCTATCAGACATTCTTCTATCCCCTCGACATTGTTATATATCGTGGTTGATGATGACTAAGATGAGTATTCATTCTTCATGTCAGAAGCAAGCGCGATCCCGTACATTGAACGCACATAATTTGATGGCGACCGCGGGACCGAAGCATTTGACGAACATTGTAAGGTGTTTGGGGCGGTCTTATGAAACTCGGGGGCCGACAGGGCATCTAGTCTTTGACAGCCTGTGACATCCTTCCGTTTCTCAGGGATAGACGATTCATGACCCACGCAAAAGATGTGACTTGGTTGCTACGTTCTCACAGGTTCAGGATATAGGGCAAAACGTTGAAATTATGATTTTGCAGTTTGCGGATCTACTTGATCACTCGCTGACAACAATTGGTCATGGTGACCTAGGAGACGTTCATTTAGTGCTGATGCATTGGCGACAACTCTTGATCCCAACAACCTGAATCATTTGGAATACACGGTAGAGGGTTGTAACGGATCGTGTGACGATTTGTGACATGTCGCGTCTAATTTGACGTAAAGTGTCCGTTTTGCATCCGCTTATACGTATATCCTAGAAATTCTCTGTTTTGCACTTTGTTTCCTTTAATTCTGCTGTTGAGCTTTGCAGCTCACTGCGATTTAATGACATCCGTCCTTGTCAATTCTCTGTCTGTATTCGATTATTAACTCCCCTCAGGACGGACTGTATCATACGACAGCGCATAAGTGCTCCCCCACGTTCTTTTACTTTCCAACTATAACACCCCACCTCCACTCCCTCATGTCTCCCGCAAGTCAATGGTTTTCGAAACGTACTCCCAAATCCCCCATTTCTCCCAATGATAACGTCGGCCGTTCCGTATCAGCAGACAAACTCTCCCTCTATTCAAGGAGCTCGGACAGCTTTAAATTCAGTAACTTTGCGTCTATGATGGGCAGGAAGTCCAAAAAGTCGCGTCCAACTCTAGTTATTCCTGACTGCCCGGTACCACCCCTCGTTTCTCCCTCTCCAATTCAGCCGTCAGATTCTCCGCAGTACACTAATAGACCTCCTGCAAACTCTATCTCATCCACCGTCCGCTCTGGATACGACTCCCTCGAACCTAGGACCCCTTTGGATGTCCCAAGGGATCGGGGTTCACTTCCTCTCTCCGTTTTGTCCTTATCGGATGATCCCTTCGCCGCAGGGGCTATCTCTGTTCCCCAAACCATATTAGACCGAGGTAGACTGTCTGTCTACTCCAGCACTTCGACAAATTATATGTTTTCAAACAAGGACTCGGTTGATCTGTGCCAGCGTCCATCATCTGCCTCGACATCCTCGCAATCTCACGGTTGGAGTAACGGGGTATCGTCATTTGAGTCCACTTGGTCTCCTTTATCTTCTAAAGCAGATGGTCGTAGTCCATGGTCTAGGTAGGGAAAATTGTCCTCTCGCTGAAAAGTTTGTTTCTCAACTTGTACCGTAGGGGAACGACAAAGAACAACGAGATAATAGACGAACAGAAATTCCCAGGAAGCCCTGTGGAGTGCAGTTATTTGGATGAAATCCCCAGAGCCTCGCTATCAAAGTATGGCTCTCTGTCGACCTTGACAGGCCAGAATCGCAAAGGTTCCCCGGATTCTCCTGTTGCCGCCGTACGGCCCACCATTCGCACAAGGTGTTATACGGTGGCCAGTTCATCACAGAGAGCAAGCACCGTTTCCACGTCTCCATCCGCTGAGGTATCTGTTCGCTCTCGTACCCTCAGTGGCCAGCAATCCATCTCCCCTGTGGCCCCTACCACGTCACGTGTTTCACCTGAGCTGCCGGACGACGGTGTTGGACTCCCATCATCAGCGGTGGATACCAGCTCATGTTCCAGCATCTCGTTTACTTCATCCAACAGGGCCATGCAAGACCTAGCTACAGAGGAGATGATGACCTCACGTTGTCGACCATATAGAGAGATCAGCCTAGGTTTTGATCCTGCCGACTGCGCAACTCTGCGTCAACCGGTAAAGGAATCAAGTCACATTCATGTTAGGAATGTCATGGAATCATCTCCAGCACCGCCAACTTTGCATCAGCTCAAGAAATCTATGTCACATTCAACCCTGCAGAAGGCCAAGTTAGGCTCCAGCAATAGTAATGCATCGCAAGATCTCTCTCGAGGAAATAAGGAATTGAAGAGGCAATACTCCTTCCATCAGTCACGTCGCGACGTACCGACCTCTATGCCAGCGTCCAATGCTACGCCGTTTGGTCACAATTCACCCTCAAATGAGAGTCGTAAAC
Organism: Rhizopogon rudus; assembly: GCA_002995055.1. Classification (NCBI taxonomy): domain Eukaryota; kingdom Fungi; phylum Basidiomycota; class Agaricomycetes; order Boletales; family Rhizopogonaceae; genus Rhizopogon; species Rhizopogon rudus. Next base: position 12,528 of record PVYE01007631.1, read on the forward strand.
CATCGCTCCCTTGTCCTCAGGCTGTTGTACGAAAACGCTTGTTTTCCGGCTCCAGTAAGAGACCGTCTACAATAATAACGGATGAAGATATACGATCGGTGTTCAGTCTTCCAACAGAAGCAGAACGCTCCTATGTAGCATCGACTCGAGCTGCCGTGTCGCTTCTCGATGAGCCTTCTTCAGAACCTCTTGCATCTGGAATGGTATATCCAGCCATGGAATTTACGCCACAACATATCATGTCCCCTGCAGAGATGTTGAAGGTGGACGCAATTGTGCAGGATGAATTTGATGCGAAGTACGGAGAGGCTGTACGAAATCGGCAGCGTGGCACGACGCCTATGTATGGTACTTCATATACGAAAGAAGGCTTGAGCACGGCTCCGACGTCTTTTCCCCGTTTAGCTTCCACTCGCAACGCAAATGTTCCTAAAGGACCCACACCTACGTCATCAATGCGTCCATCCAGTGCACACGCAGCTTCATCTTCGGCGTCTATATCCCCATCATCGTCCACGACCTTGTCCAGACCTGGTCCACCACGTCCACGAACTCATTCACATACAGCTGAGACGATCTATGATGAAGATCTGTTCAACAGACGAATTAGCACTGTTCCATTCACCCCGCTTTCGCCGCCACCGCCGCGCCTGAAACGTCCAAATCGAGCGCCTTCAATTATGAGCGAGACAGTGGCACCGCGGCGGTCCGTCATGCGGAAGCCTTCCTTCCTGGAGATCGCAGATGAAACCAGCAGCTATGACGGCAGTTTCCTCGAATTTGACAGCGGCAAAGAGTCTCTCGATCTTTGATTGTCTCTCAATTGTCATATATGGAGACCCCACCCCTCCTTAGATACAGCCTTTTCTCGATAGACACGTTCTTTTAATCTGGTTATTCCGTCCACTATTCGTACGCTACTTACCTTACACCCGATATACTAACATCTTTTCATGGTATTGTTTTAGTAGTTTAAGCCACGTTTAAGCCGTACTACATTTTTACTACCGCTCGAAATACTACACGATCGTTTCTGACATGACCGCTGTGCATTCAATCCGCTACGAAGTTCTGAGGCTGCAAAGCTGTGGACGGATCTCCGTATTCTCAGGCGTCTAGAATACGCCCCTCTTTTGCACGTCACGATACGCCAGGGTCCCCGACCGCGCTTTCTGGAGTGGGTTCGAAATCCTTTCTCGCGTAGACGAAATGGGTGAAGGCATTGAGTTACAAGAGCATCGTCCACCGGCAGTCGACGTCCCGTTGGCCCAGGGTAACCTCGTAAGTCCTCCCTTTTTCCATCTCGGACGTCCGACTCTACATATACCCTACAGAGGAACTACTCAGCGAGAGACGTACGGATGAAGAAAGAGGAAGAAAAAGCACGGAGGAAGAAAGAGGAAGAGGAAGCAAGGGACGCAATGAACGCTCCCGTTGGCAGCTCACTCCGTCCCCAGAACAGCGTCACCCTCACCCACTGACACCCAGCAATCTGGCGGAGCGGCTCGAGCACAGCCATATTCAGGATTGTCTCCACTTCGTCCACCACACCTGTTGTTGCTGCTACTAGTACTTCCGCATCCACCACCGCCAGATTCGCTTCCGGCCAACTGCCTGTGTTGTACGTCTGCTCAAGATACCGACGGTCATCGATCATCATTGATACAAGTTTCCGTTCTTCGAATGAGTATATCGTGTTTTCGCCCATTTCCTCACATATTCTCATTGATGTGCTCTACCAATTCCTGCTACTTGCTATCTGCTACTATATGACTCATCTTCGTAGTACTGCCTACGATTCTCAGTCCTCATTGATGTTGGCACGAAAATTCGCGACTAGCAAGTAGACGTTAGGGGCTTAGCATCAGGAAAAAGCCAAAATCGTGGGAGTGCCGGTGACAGCTA
>PVYE01007642.1:9672-28857 GCA_002995055.1 Rhizopogon rudus
AGGGGGTGAATTTATTTCATTCTGTCTACTTGTCTCAGTGTCTTCGCTCGAGGGGGTGTGTTGGAGTCCATGGTCACATGATGAGCTCGACGCTACTATACAGATGTGGCTGAACCTTATTTCATCAGTTTACATATAGTGTAGCTACTGTTTGTAGTACGCTATGGGTTTCTCTCCGTTTTCACTGTGCCGGAACTGGCGCATAATTCAATAGGAAAAGCCCTTGGCAGTATAGCATAGCATAGCATTGTAGAGCACTCTATAGTTGTTAAAGCTACTATTACAGCTTTTGTTAAAACACTTAAGCAGTCACAACACATTTTATATGCTCTAGGGCACTCAGGTATTCTTAAAATGCTCACATCTTGCTCAGATCTTAACTGTTTGACATGATCAGACCACCATCATCTCAATGAGTACTACCTTAGTAATGGACTGGTTGTAGGACTGCAAAAGACCAAAAATATGGTTGTTTCAGGTTTCAGTCCAGGTCTTTTGATATTGTCCAAATTAGGCAACTAGTCTTGGTCTAGTTTAAGGCAAAAGACCCAACTTCAAGTTAACAGTGGACTTTTAAACCCTAGTTGCAGCTAGTATCATATTATGGATCCCAGTACACTTTTACCCTAGCCATTGTGTATATGTAGCCACTAAGTCCTCTCCACAGATACCTATATCCTCTGTCACTAGCATAGTTTCACAATAAGTGACATACACATCAATGGAATTGCTCTCCTCCACAACACCCTTCGACTTCCCAACAAACCTTTCATACATCTCTTTGTCTTCAGGTTCTGCTTCATCATTACATGCATCTAGTAAAGCATAGCACTGATCAACATATCTAAAAATATGCTTAGCTATCCATTAAATCGGTATATTTCAGAAGAACTCACTTCAGATACTCTGTCTGCTCCTCAACTGGCACATCTGGATGTAATAATCTTTTGGCAAGTGCAGCTGATGAACGAGGATCATCAGTAGAAGGGATATCTGATTTCAACACGTCTTGTTTGGAGCCTAATGTCTTCTTGGAAAACCCATGCTGAGAGGAAGGATACGTGCCAATCCAACGACGAACTCCAGCCATGAGCCTGTGAAGCAGTTTGCGTGGTAATAACATAAATTAACCGGAAGAAATACCTTGGATGATGCACTGAATGAGTGCTGTGAGGGAGAAATGGGCTGTACGCGATATCCTTCATGGTCTTCCTATAAATCGCAACGAGTTAGTACAAATTTTTACGCTGCACGGCACAGCACTACCCACCCTGGCAGCTTCAATGTACTGTTCATTGAGTATGCAAAATGCTTTCCTAACGACGTGAATAACAGCGGCCGGTAGTACTCCGACCAAAAATCTCCGCGGATACTGACGAAGTCATGCAGCGCCGAGGAACACTCTGTCACCTCGTACAAGATCTGAAGATGCTGCTTCTGGAACCATTGCTGGTATTGACTACGTTTCGGAGGGTGGACCAAACTACGCTCAGCTGTCACGCCAAGGAAGAGGTTAATTGCTGCTTGTTTGTCTGCATCTAAGAGGAACGTGTCAACTCTCGCGACGGTGAACTACAAAATGAAGTACCCAGAAGAGAGTTGGCATAGAAACGGCGAATGTTTTCGATGATGTCCCTCGAGTGGCTGTTCCAGTGGGGCATCCTTCGATATGTTTCTACCCGATTTACAAGGGCACTCCCAGTATACTGCAAAGCGATGGCTAGATCGAACATCAGCGATGGCTAAGAGGTTGCAGGGCACGCTCAACTGTCTCCATGGTCGTGATACATTTCTGTCAACATGTTCACCGCATCCGAATCGAATGGCAGATTTGGACTAGCCACGACACCAAGGGCATACAGCTGATGGCCAAGAGCACGTTTTCCGAAAACAAATTGCGCTGCATTCGTACGATCCAAGCAGTCGACACAATTAGTGCGACATATGCCATTCTGCAGCAAGATGGAACGACGACGATTGACATCCTCTTCACTGGGAATAAAGTTACGGTGGCATTTGCAAAGGACATGTGTAATGCGCACAAATTGCCGTTGTGGAGACAATGAGCGAGTGGCTCCGGGCCGGAATGGAAAAACCCCGTCATCTGAATAGATACCTCAGCTATGTCCTCGAGGTAACTTATGACGTCCTGCGTCTTTCTACGGTCATATCTGAGACGGCATCGCCAAAAATTGCATCAAGGACGTACTCTTTATACGCTCGCGACATGTCCCAATCTCGATAAACGATCTTGTACTCATCCGGCAAGAATTGATTCAAATATTTGACACATTGCGTATACTCTTCCAACAACTTCGACTCGCGTGGCTGCGGTTCCCGCCGTTTGATTAGGTTGAGGACTGTAATTGGTGTACCATATCGTGCAAAAAGGTCATCGAAATGACGAGATGCCGCAACAAAGAAGGGATCCACGACGCTAACTTGGGACACGTCAAGATACAGGTAAGGCAAAAGAGTTATGAAGTGCGTACTTTCAATGGGCGGTCGGGGAGTCATGCTAGTGGTTTCCTGCGTCCAGTATATGGGAATGCTACCCCTATACTAAGATGTACCTGATGTAAGATTACACGAAGTCATGAAATGTGTGTCGGCTCGTACCTGGACATAACTAGTGTAGTGAGGGCTCGGTCGACGTTGACGTTCACCCGCAGAGGGGCGGGTAGGAGGAAAGTAAAACGGCGTCGTTAATGCTTCCGACACAATTTGCTCAGTCTCAACCTCATTTGCAACATTTCCCTGGGAAATGCTTAAGAAAAAAGGTGATTTTCCTATATCCGTTCCTCACCTCTTCATTGACACCACGTGTTAGATACCGAGCTCCAGCATAATGGCGCGACCGACGGGCAATGAGTGTTACAAAGACAACACGCCCAAGCACAGTGAGTTCTAGTAGCGCACTAGGCATTACGACGTGTGTAGCTAAACGGTCGATCCACTTACTAGCTTGGTCCACATGTCCATGTATAAGGGGCAGTAGCCACGGACGATGGATGCCAGGAGGAGAATCATTGAAGGGCCCAGCGATCATATGAAAATTCCAGACGTATCGATCATTGAAGGGCCACCTAGTTGCATTGAAACGTTCTGGCTTGGTGAGGTTATTTTGAAGCGTAGAAGTGATATCATAAGAGTAGCTAGAATATATAATTATCAGTAAATCCTGCGCACTTGGACCTTACCCACCTGAAGTAGAAGTTTTTAGACATGTCAACCTGCTTAAACGTATTCACAAGGCGTTGCTCCTCGGCTGGACGCTCAATCTTGTGATTTGAAGGAACGGGTATCATCTCGGTGTTCTCACAATGGTACAAATAGTAGCCACCGAGGAGAGCCACGACAGAACGCTTTGATATGACAATCATGTACCACCCAGCGGTGAACTTTATGAATCCTTGGTGGGGGACTACGGTTAGTGACTACGATATAAGTGATGAGGGCCAGCTTACCTGCAATACCAAAGATTACTCGTGGCTTTCCAAGCCCACCAGAGCCCTTATTACCATCCTCCAGCATCTTGAGCATGTTGCTCATCTGCTTCCCGCTATAGTCTGTGTCATCTTCGACAACGGCAAGATCACCTTGCAGGGTGCGGTCAACCTTGATAATCCGGTGGCGCGAGTCAGAAGCATTAGAGGCTACGATATAGAAGCGCAGTTTGTTCTCGTATAGAATGAACTTGTTGAACGCAGGGTTAGTATTTGCTGAGAGTGGTATTGACTTGTCCAAAGACTCTGGGGCTTTCCCTTGAAGCCCGTTGGCCATTGAACAACCTGTTGAGGAGCTCGGTCGATCCATTGTAAGTAGCTCATGAGCGCTGAGCCATGACCGTAAGACCGGAGCTGTACCTCAAACTTGATGACTAAGCTCCTAGATAGATTGAGTTGATCCAGGCAAATCGGCTTGAACGCCATAAACCACCGCTCCGGAGGTTCCTATGGCCTATTTCTCAAACTCAAGGCCACAGTCCTCAAGTTCGGCCATCAAGATTGTCAATCCGGCAGACAATGAAGACAAGGCTAAACTACATAAGAGAGGTAGTGCCCTCCATTGATGCGACCCATCCACAGCTGACCGTGTTCATTAGATTCCCCCCAGCGGCAGTGTAGGAATATCTTAATTCATGGGTAGTATTGCATCTTCAGCGGCGAGGTAGTATTTTAATCCGTCATGCAGATCTTGTCGCTATCAAGACAGAGGTTGCATCTATTATCACCCACCGGTACGTGGTCCATACATTCATTATTGTATACCCCTTCTTAAAGTTATTCAGGTTGAAACTTCCAACAATCCGTAAGGGGTATCTTCCAATTTTCACTTCCTTTGCTCATCATCTCTATAGGCCACGTTCCGAATCTCCTACCCCTCCTTCGCTGTCTGCACAGGCAGTTAATGCTCCTGTGTTTGTTCCAAATGCAGCTTTCCATGCCATTGCAACCCCGCCCCCGACATTCGCTCCCTCGTAAAACTACTCTATGCGTCACTGAATCACTACTGATAACTGTGCAGTCCCTCGCCTTCAACCTTCTATCAAACTCACGACGAGTACGATAATTATGGAGACACTATCTCCAATCACACGCCACAACTATTGGAGCACCAACTAGTCAATCAGTATCAGCAGGTGAGAATACGAGTTCTTACTAAGCTGATGTACCCATATCTATTGTAGGTGGACTATGAAGACCACGACGACTCACCGATTGGCAACTTCTATCAATCTCAACGCGCGACATTTGTCAAGCAGCCCGTAAGCCTCTCATTACAATTTGTGGAAAGTATATGTTTTTATTGTTGTGTATAGTTGGATTATCATCTCTATTCACACCCTACTCCGGACGGCTTTCCCTCAACGCACTTTGTCTCTGATGCCGTTCGCGAGGAGTTGCACAAACGCTCGGAAGTCTCTCAACTGGTCACAATTCCTGGACATAACCTACCTGACGAACTGCAGGGGTATCACTCACTTGCCCTCCTTGAACCTTCTGTCGCAGAGCGCCGCAAGTTCTTCAGCTGGTACTCCACTGTGTATCGCGCAACGAGTTCCAATGATGGTGTAGTTTATGCTCTCCGTCGCGTTGAAAGTTCGTTTTACCCGAATTAAAACTCGTCGCCATTGACTTGTGCAGATTTTAGGTTGATGCATCAAGCTGCGTTTGGGGCTATCGAAACGTGGTCGCGTGTTGAGCATCCAAATATCGCTCGTGTCCGTGAAGCATTCACTTCTCGTGCATTCAACGACAATTGTATGTCGGACCCCCACTCGACCCGGCCCGCATTGACAGTGTGAACCAGCCTTAGTAGTAGCGTATGACTACTACCCGAATGCTCAGACTCTCTTTGAAATCCACATCAAACAGAAGCCGCCCATATTCCAGCATGGTCGTCTTTCAACTGTATCAACAGCGTTACCCGAGGCAACTTTATGGTCGTACATAATTCAAATTGCCAGCAGTATCAAAGCAGTACACGAAGTCGGCCTCGCGGTCCGCATGATTGACGCAACCAAAATCATGGTTACTGGCAAGAACAGGTGTGTTGTCTCATTCCGTATGTAATGCATCTTATCGCACACAGGATTCGCATTGGCTCGTGCGGTGTTGCGGACGTCCTGATGTATGACCCTCGCCAGGATACTGCGATGGTCCAACAAGAGGACCTCACGATGTTTGGTGGTCTTATTTTTGCTCTCTGCTGCAACAACCTTGCAGCCATGAACACTAAAACAATTGACATGATGGGTCGCCAGTACTCTGCTGATGTCAAGACCCTTGTTCTATATTTGATTTCTAAACCAGGTTCACATAAGGTCAGTTTTTCTCATTATTTTCTGTTGTCGCCCTCATCATTCCCCAGAATATCACACAGGTCATTGACATGATCGGAACGAATCGTTTGGTCCGTGAGACGGACGAAACGCACAGGTGAGTAAAAGTAGATGTATTCTTATGCAGATCCTCATCCTATGATTTAGTTCCGTGAATAGGCTTGAGGCTGAACTCATGGGCGAACTCGAAAATGGACGCCTGGTTCGCCTTCTTTGCAAATTTGGCTTCATCAATGAACGGCCCGTGTACGTTTATCGTTGCACAACCCGAGCAGAGTGTCTCAAGCTTAGTTGTAGGTTCGCGCGTGAGCCCCGTTGGTCCGAAACAGGCGACAGATACATCATCAAGCTGTTCCGAGACTATGTCTTTCATCAAGTGGACGAGAACGGTAATCCAGTTATCAATCTTACGCATGTCTTAGCCTGCTTGAACAAGGTACCTCCTGTCCACTTGCCTGAAAGCGCTTCTCATTCTCTTCCTAGCTCGATGCTGGCACAGACGAACGTATTATGCTCGTTTCTCGGGATGAACAGAGCTGTCTCGTTGTGAGCTACAAGGATGTGAAGGCCTGCATTGATGCTGCTTTTGGGTAAGAACCTCCTTGTTGCTTCTCGACAGGCTTATGTGTCTAACGTTCGTCCATAGTGATCTAGCTCGGGCATCGCGATAATCAACACTCTTAACATGCAGAAAATAGGTAGAATCTGAAAAAAGACGCGAAAAATATACAAAAATTTAAGAGTTTCAGCTTTGGTACATCATGGTACTTTACTGCATTAATCATTTTCATCTGTCGGTCTGGACGGTTGTCGACCACGTAGTACAACTCCGAAGCTCCTGAGCCCCCAACCGAAGGAACGACTGTCCTGGGCTCTGGAGACTACGGCCGAGTCTATTTTCACGAAAGTCGGATGTTTGCGAGTGCTGAAAGGAGACGGGCTCATGTCACTCGGGCAAACATTCATGGGGTGTGGAAGCGGATTGAGTGGGGGGATCTCTGTGCTGGAAGAAGTTGATGTGGCATCTACTGTGTCAACCTTGTCTTCTACTAGCTTCTCGTTTGTCAGGATTATGAGCGGAGTGCGACCTGATTTCTTGAGTGATCGACGAGAGTCCCATATCATGTACTTGGACGGCTCTACATCGCCAGGTAGGGGAAATTCGCCATCAATCGCACAACAAGGGTCAGTGCTCTGACTCAGAAGTGCCGTGCGCAACGAAGACTGTGTTTGAGTCTCGTAAAAGACGCTGCCCCGTCGGTGCGTCGCGTGACGCTTGTTGTGATCGTGCTTTAAAAGGCGGCCTTCTTTTCGCGGCTGCGGTGCGTCGCAGCGAGAGTTGAACTTGCTGCTTGAATGAAGGAGACATGCCCGTCAAGCTATAGATGGCGTGCATTTCGGCGTGAATGATCTCTGCAAAGGCGAGATACATGTTGCGAGCAACATTCTGAATACACATTTATGAACATCAAAGGATACCAGCAAAAGCTTCATCATACTCATTCGAGCTGCAGGTCTGTATGATCACTTGCCCACCATGTCGCAAACCCTGTTCCTGCAACGCTGAGGCCACCATTAACGACCGTAGATATTGCTTTCCTGATATCTGCTGCACGCCCATCACCGGCGCACTGCTTCACGAGTAGAGAGACCACAGAATAAGACTGGGGTTTCAATGAAGAGTTCTTCAAGGCTTTGAGGCCCTCTGGTGAGCGCGACCACTTGGATATTTTGAGGAGAAGGTCGCCAATTCTGTACTAGTAGGCTATTGGGCAGGATAGTCAGAAGAGAATTGAGAACTTCCAGAAGATGGTGCTCTAAAGACACATGGAGCTCATCCTTCTGGATGATGCGCAGACCTCTGAGGAGTCAAGCTAGTCAAGAACAAGCATTGCGTCCAAGGTGTTTATCGTTGTGTATCCAATTATGTGGATGTTCACGGAGTCCCGACCGAGGACGTTGAACCTCATCATGAGGACAGCGTACTGGCGCAATTGCGCTAGAGCACTTGCACATTGGCAGCGACCTCGCCATGTGCGACAAGTATGGCGACTGCAAAAAATCACGCCAAGCAATACTTTCTCCACATCGTCGGTGCTGTCTGGTAATCGAGCTATAGTCTACAACAGCAATGGTGACCCAGCGCGCGTCCTATCCGCAGTCTCCTTCCCTGAGCTGCCATCCCCGCCTCCAGACACCCTGAATATCAGGCTTCTGCTTGCACCCATCAATCCCGCAGACATCAACGTTATTGAGGGCATTTATCCCGCGAAACCACATCCTGATGTCTCCCTCTCCCAGTCTAAGGACCTTCTTGTATTCGTGGGTGGAAACGAGGGCTTGGGCGAAGTGATGGAGATTGGGGATGGTGTGGCTGGTCTGCAAAGGGGTGATTGGGTAGTTTTAACCAAGGCCCAGACCGGAACTTGGTCGTCGGCGAAGAATGTTACCTCGTCGGATGTCCTAAAGGTTCCAAGGCAAGGTCTATCTGAAGTTCAGGCCGCTACAATTACTGTACGTCCATACTCTTCCGTCTCACCTAAGTACTTTTCTTTCATCACTGACGTTGGTAAAGGTAAACCCTCCCACCGCTTACAATATGCTGCACGACTTTGCGCAACTTGCAGAAGGAGACTGGATGGTTCAAAATGGTGCAAACAGTGCCGTATGGAGTTACCTTTGTGCGCCGGCAGTGATCCTTACAAGTCGGTTTCTCAGGTCGGTCAAGCTGTGATTCAAATCGCCGCCGCCAAGGGGTACAAGACTATCAATTTCATTCGTGACCGGTGGGTAACATCTACAACTCATACGAGCGGGGTTGTCTCATAGATCTAAAGTGAGGATGTCGAATCGCTGAAAAGTCATCTGGAACTACTGGGTGCAACGCATGTTGTGACATATGACGAACTCTTCGACAAGTCCTTCAGAGCGAAGGTCAAGACGTGGACAGGAGGCAAGGTACCACATTTTTCATCCACCTCTTCGGCAACCACAACCTGAGTCCCGCTGGGCGTTAGGATATCCGCCTTGGTCTCAACTGCGTCAGTGGTAAAGCGACTACTCTCATGGCTCGACTGCTTGGGGACAGCGCGCATCTTGTCTCATACGGGGCAATGTCAAAGGAACCTCTTTCGCTTCCAACATCACTCTTCATTTTCAAGAACCTTACTTGCCACGGGTTCTGGCAAACCCGTTGGTATAGTGAGAAATCCCTAGAAGAACGCCAGGAACTGTTCGATACGCTAACTGCACTCATGCGCGATGGGAAGGTACGTATATGATTATTTTTATTGTAGGTGTACCTCACCTCACATCTAGCTTCGGGGCCCTGGCCATGAGATTTTGACAATTGGCAGGATGGAGAGTGATGACAGTGCATCGGAAAGGATTCGTGAACTCGTCGCGCACTTAGGCCGAGGAATGTATGGGAAGAAGGTACTTCTGAGGATCGAAGAAACTGCATAACGTTTTGGAGCTGTCCACTCTGGTAGGCACGTCCGCAGTTCAGCTTCGAGATCCTGACATTACTTCTATATTTTACAGTTCTGTTTCTTGTGTATTGAGTTGCAAGGCAACAATTTACCGGCCTGCTACTGCACCTGTAGGCTAACCTAAACCAATGTTTTATGAGTTTCAGAACAGGTGTTTGCCAGGTGTGGGGGGCTGCGGGTTATGTTGTAGTTACCCATGGCCAATCACTGGATGGTAGAGGATGTCGAGGCTTCGTCTTGGAATGTTTAGTTGTCCAGTTGTTCGACGTTCCGAATAGCCGTTGCGTGTGATATGATTTGGTTGCATGAACTGTCGGTGTTACCCTTGGATTGCAGATAAGTGATCATTTTGCAAAGGACACGAAGGGCATGCGTCGAGACTCGTGACCGTGGCCGAAGCTGAGAAATGAATTGAAGTTGGCTTCCTGATTTGGGTAGACACTTTGGAAAGTCGCCAACAAGTTCGACCAACCAACGTTCCGGAAGGTCGATTGGTGTGGAACTTATTCCCTTTCCCCAGGTGCTCAAGGGCTTGTCTGTCCGACTCGTCCACCAGTGCAGTTCCACAAGCCAGCTTTTAGTTTCCAGCATGGCGCAGAGCCCATCCAGTGTCCAGCCTGGTCCCTACGGTGCACAACGGAGGCATGCTTCTAAGCACCGTTTCTTTGCGGTCGAACTGTCACAGGCTCTTTTTGACTTCGTAATCCAACTCCTTCCAACCCAAGAAGAAATGGCTGTGAAGGAAGATGTCAGGAAACTCCTCGAGAGGTTGATTCGCACAATCGAACCTGACAGCCGACTGCTATCATTCGGAAGCACGGCAAATGGCTTTAGCCTTCGCAATTCAGGTCAGCTTAGAATAACATCTCTTTACTCGTGAAGGCTACAGTTCGCAGCAGATATGGATCTCTGCTGCCTCATCGATTCTGACGAGCGACTGTCTGCATCGGACATGGTTACGATGCTTGGCGACCTCCTAGAACGCGGTCAGTTGACATTGCAAATGCGTGTCTACGTTCATTCATTGCGCTACAGAAACAAAGTTTAATGTCAAACCTCTACCTCACGCACGGATACCGATCGTCAAGCTCTCTCTAGATCCATCACCCGGATTACCACTTGGTATCGCTTGTGATATTGGCTTTGAGAATAGACTCGCTCTGGAGAACACAAGGCTGCTCATGTGTTATGCTATGATCGATCCCACACGCGTGCGGACACTAGTTCTCTTCCGTGAGTTCAATCGCGGACTATCAACGATCTTCGATTATTCAATAGCTGTCTGATAGTCAAAGTATGGAGCAAACGGAGGTAGCAATTTCCCTTGTCTACTGTTTTCTTGTATTCACATTGTTCGAGCAGAAGCATCAATTCTCCCTACCAAGGGACGTTATCGTCCTACGGTTACGTTTTACTTGTCATATATTTCCTCATACACGTGAAGAATCCTCCTGTACTACCAAATTTACAGCAAATGCCTCCTCTACGACCTATATCCCAGGTATGCAGACTCATTTTTGCCCAAGTCCTGACTGTAATTACTTTCAGGAGGACACCCATATTGGGGGGCATAATACCTGGTTGGTCTTTGCTATCATCCATCACCTGTTAATACTAACTCGATGCTGTAGGTTTTTTGACGACATAGAACTTCTACGCCAACGATGGCAATCATCTAATACCGACAGCGTGGCTGATTTGTGAGTTGCCGCTCGATGGCTCCGTGATCTTGAGCTTGAACTGAGCCGTCAACAGGCTGATCGACTTTTTCCGATATTATTCTCGTGATTTTACCTACAATACAGGCGTCGCTTCCATTCGAGGAGGTTTACTGAAGAAGGAGAGCAAGGGGTGGCAAAACGAGGCAAGTGGCATGCACCTTTCCTCACGTTTACGTATTGATAGGCTGTACAGCTGTCAGGTAGCCGTTATAACGACTCCCGAGAGCGAAACCGGTTTTGCATCGAGGTACGTTAATAGCAGTGCTTATTCGGTCGGTCTCAAGTTCTCCTAACAACAGGATCCGTTTGAGATTGACTTCAACGTCGCCCGATGTGTAACAAAAGAAGGGCTTTACCAGGTATGTTAGTTTTCGTTCTATTGTAAATTCACTGATTGATAAGTGTAGATTCGCGGGGAATTCATGCGTGCATCTAGGATCCTCGCTATGCGCCCTCGCGCTGTTGCGGCACTGGCTCAACTTTGCGAAGAAAAGACCGAAACCCTGCAAGCAACATCACCTCCATCCGCCTTCATCCCGCCTCGCCTCTCCTTCCCTCCGCAGACACCCTACACGGTTGGAAGTAACTCCATGAGGCCGAAGGGTGCACCCGCTGAGCTCCTTTCACCACAACCCGAGTTCTTTGAGCCTGGAAATCGACAGACAGGTGATAATTGCGTCCCGTCTCGCACCCCACCCGAGCACATGGCACCAAAGAGGACCCAGTGGACTAGCCCTCCCCCACCGGAAGCGCCCCCTGATCACCACGCTATATTTGAAGACCAGCTTGACCAAGGGCTTGCGTTAGCAACGGCTTCGACGATGGCGCGGGAGGCTGGGAAGCCAACTGCATCTCCTGAACATTTTGATCTCCTTAGCGATGAAGAGCGTCGATCAGATGCTGCCGAATCCGATGATGTACGATCTGTGCAATCATTTACGGAAGGATCACATCCCACTCCTTTAGCATCCACGTCCTTTGTCGAACCTGCAACGTTTACTGCTGGTCCGAGCCTCCGAGGCAGAGTGCCGGCGAGGTCACCACGTCCTAGCGACAATAATGTGGTTCAAGCGGCCACGAACGATGCCACTCTAATTGCCTACAAAGCTGAGCTCCTTCGTCGTTCGCATTCTGGCCCTCCGAACGGCAAGTCCAATCGTTTTTCTTGGCCCTCCGCTACATCAATTGCATACCCTCTTTCATTCGGACCATCGATATCCACGTCACAATCCCCTCGCTTTCAAGTTCCCGACACTTCAGCTTCGACCAACACTGTATTCTATGAAACCACGGCCACCCAACCACGCTTTTCCACATACCCTGCACTTGGAGCGCAATCTCACATGTCATCTAATGTGCCATTTCAAACGCGGAGCTATCTTGATCATGCCGCAAACAATGCCGCCATAATTGATATCTCCAGGGACGGTTCATCCTCGTCACCCCCTCGCTCGCCGTTCTCGCACACTCATTCGCATACGGCCTCAACTGCTACGATCACCTCTCGCGTCCAACTTATATCACAGCATCGTTCGCGGTCGCCGCCGCGTTCGCCGCTGCGCAGTAGTATGCGCCCAAGCATGTCACCTTCGCCAAGATCTGGAAGTTGTTCACCATCTCCTTCACCGACCCTGTCGCACTCACATGGAACCGATGAGGTGCCACGATACAACGGTCTCAAGACTGTTGCACCTCGCTTGAGACCTATTCGTAAAGATATGGCGACGGTGGATCTGACACCTGACGGTGCTTTGCGATAGTGCCAGGCCTCACAGAATCTTCTTACCTACATTGTACATCTTACTTGGCCCCTCGCTTACGACGATACTTTTCGTCTCCAATTGCTCCCGGAATTTTAGTCACGTAACCAAGTAGCGGGTGGTTTTATTTTAGTTGTACAAAGAGAGGTACTACATCGGACAAGTAAAGAGTTCTACTCCTGAGCGACAAAAGGGTTTGCAATCTCCTCTGAGCCATCGACAGGGCTGAGGAGGGTGATGGTGGGTCCCCGAAGGACTACAAGGTCGAGCTTACGGGTTTGAGGTTCTGGTTCTGTGAATCGATTGTCAGGGGAGTGTACAGTGATGAGGAATATCAGCACCATTAATTTCTTCTTCGACCTCGTCGAGTACAAGATTGAGTAGTTGATCATACCCCTTGAGGATTCCTGTGACTGGAAAGGGTTCTGATCAGCCGATCATCATGGAGGATGTCGAAGGACTGCTTACCTTCACGACCGCCGGTGAATTTGACTCGTATTCTTTCATTGACGTACTTGGAAAGATCGAGGATAGCCTCACGCTTGCCTTTACTTGAGTCTTTCCAACATGAGGGGCTACTCACAAGGGATTATGCAGGATGACTCACTTCGCATCCGAAGAGGGGGGAGCATTGCGTCCTCGAGGTGCAGAACCACCCCGACCCCCTCTTGCTGGTGCACGACCCTGGAAATAAAAACGTCAATGAGCATTTTTAATAAGAACTGTATTCGGGCTCACGCGATCTGCCATGAGTTTGGATGATTGAATGGATGGTGGTTGTTGCCCTGCAGGCTTGATTGTTACAACCAAAAATTGAAAAGCCGCTTGCCGTGCGTTTCGAGTTGTTGACGGGGTTTCTTCATCGTTCACCATCGAACCCGTTTGTCTCAACACCCAGCTGAGCTGATCTCGCCAACCCATCTCTCTTTTTTCCGTTTCAATATCGACGACGACGTTCACGCTGCAAACGACTCTTCAAATCATGAACGCCAGCGAATTACTTGCCAATACCCTATCTCCTGGTATGCCACTTTTCACCTTGCAATCCACCCGTAACCCCTCACCCGCCTTTCCACAGACACTGAAACGCGTCAAAATGCCACTCAACAACTTGAAAATGCTTCTAGGGAGAACTACGTGCGCCAAATCACCCTTTTCTTTTTCAGCATGCTCATCGTTACCACAGCCGGCGTACATGCTGATATTATCAGATGAGCTGCGCAACGAGAGCTCTCAAATCCATACCCGTAATGCCGCTGGTCTCGCACTCAAAAATGCCCTCTCAGCCCGCGTACGTAAACGCGTTTTCATTCAAGTGTTCTCCCCTCACCCCATCATGTCTAGGAATCAGCAAGGCAGGACGAGTACTCCGCAAGGTGGATGGCCCTTAGTGCCGATACCAGACAGAAGATCAAAGAGGCCTCCCTTATAACCCTTGCATCTCCTCAACCAAGAGCAGGTGCAGTCGCCGCCCAAGTAGTCTCTGCGATCGCAGCCGTAGAGTTGCCGGTCGGCCAATGGCCAGATCTCATTGAAATTCTTCTCGGTTTTATCAATACGTCTGATGACACAAACCTCAAGATCGCCACCTTGCAGGCTATTGGTTACATATGTGAAACCATAGTGCGTATACTGTGTGCCACTCGCCAAGTCTATGCTCATCTGTCACTAGAAACCAGAGGTTTTGGCTTTGAGGTCTAACGAGATTTTAACTGCTGTCATTCATGGTGCTCGCAAGGAAGAGCCATCGTCAGAAGTCCAGCTCGCTGCAGTTCATGCACTCTTTAATTCTCTGGAGTTCGTACGGGACAATTTCGACAGAGAGGTACATAACTCTGTTTTCTTTGACGTCTACGTCCTGACAGACTATCAGGGAGAGCGAAACTACATCATGCAAGTCGTCTGCGAAGCCACTCAAAATCCATCAGTATCTGTTCAGGTTGGCGCTTTTGAGTGTTTGGTCAAGATCATGGCACTGTACTATGACAAGATGGCATTTTATATGGAGCAAGCATTGTTCGGTGTACGGTCACCCTTTTGTTCCTCCATAAGTCCTCCTGACAAAATATACTTTCCAGCTTACTGTCATGGGCATGAAGCATTCTGATGAACGAGTTGCGTTACAAGCTGTAGAATTCTGGACTACTGTATGTGAGGAAGAGATTGAGCTTGCCCACGAGGCACGAGAGGTACGCCACAACACACATCCGTCGTCCTATCTAGACCAACACGGCATTCTTTCAGGCTGCCGAATATGATGAGCCGCCCGAACTTGAGTCTAAGCACTTTGCTAAAGTTGCTCTACCGGAGGTCATACCAGTTCTGCTTAACCTCCTAACGCAACAAGACGAAGACGCTGACGAGGGTGAATGGAACCTTGCCATGAGCGCCGGTACTTGTCTCAGCTATATGGCCCAGGCTGTTGCTGATCCCATCGTGCCCGCCGTCATCCCTTTCATCGAGGCACACATTAAGTCTCAGGACTGGCACCAGCGCGAGGCTGCCGTAATGACATTCGGCTCCATCCTGGACGGTCCAGACCCCCAGGTTCTCACCCCTCTCGTCAACCAGGCGCTTCCTCTCCTCATTGGCATGATGATCGATGATAATCTTCACGTCAAGGATACTACTGCGTGGACGCTGGGACGAATCTGCGACCTCCTCATCGTTACCATCAAGCCTGATGTCCACCTACATCCTCTCGTATCGGCGCTCGTCAATGGTCTCTCTGATCGCCCACGTATCGTGACTAACTGCTGTTGGGCCCTCATGAACCTTGCAGATCAGATCGGCATCTACCTCGAGGAATATGTTACCGACGCTCCTGAGAGTCCGCTCTCCCCATATTTCGATGGTATCGTCAACGCTCTTCTGAGAGTAACAGAAACGTTTGTCCGTTCACGTTACAGTGACATCTGGTGCTAATATTTTGTTTTTACAGAACAGCAAACGAATCCAACTTTCGCACCTCCGCATATGAAGCCATCACATCCTACGTCTCCCATTCGTCTACTGACTGTATTCCCGTCGTACAAAATACCCTCCTCGCGATATTGCAGAGAATGGAGCAACTCTTGAACATGCAGGTGCGTTCCCTCGTCGCATCGCCTTGAATTACATCCCACGTTCACTTTCAGAACCAGATCGTCGGTGTCGATGACCGTAATAACTGGAATGAGCTACAGAGCAATCTCTGCAGTGTTGTCATTGTAAGGCATCCTGTCTGTTTCGTAGCATCTAGCTCATAGATCAACAGAGCGTTATCCGGAGGCTCGGCGGACGCATTCAGCCCATGGCAGATCGCATCATGACACTCGTTCTTCAGCTCATCCAAGGAGCAGGAAAGACGTCAACAGTACTGGAAGATGCTTTCCTGGTTGTTGGATCTCTAGCTGCTGGTACGCTTCTTTTTCGATGTAGTCCACTCTGAGAGAGACTGAAAGGCTTTCACCAGCTTTGGAGGCAGGATTTGCACCATATATTCAAGCATTCTTACCATTCCTGTATCCCGCTCTCAAGGCACACGAAGATACCCAGCTGTGCATGGTCTCCGTCGGCATCATCGGGGATATCTCACGTGCACTCGGCGATCAGAGCGCCCAGTATGCAGGCGCGTTCATGAATGTTTTGCTCGAGAATCTGCAGAGCAACGTTCTTAATCGCAACGTCAAGATATCAATATTATCTTGCTTTGGCGATATTGCACTGGCTATTGGTCCTGCTTTCGATCCGTACCTGAACACGACTATGGACGTGCTCAGACAAGCGGGTGCTGTACAACCTAACCCTGTAAGCTAGTCCGTGGATTTTTCAGCCTGCTCGGCGCTAATCAGCGCTTGCCAGCTTGACTTCGATCTTATGGATTATGTCGCGCAGCTACGGGAGGGAATCCTAGAAGCATATACTGGTGTTGTGACTGGATTCAAGAATACTGAGAAAGGTCTGCACATTCGATTGTGACTCGTCTTCTTGATACTTATTTGCATTCTTAGCGCCCGCACTACTCCCTCATGTGTCCAGCATCCTGGAGCTCGTTCACCAGTGTCTAGCTGATGAGGAGAGATCCGACGCCGTTGTGAAGCTTTCCTTCGGTCTTATTGGTGATCTCGCGGACTGCTTCCCGAACGGTCAGATCAAAGAGCTACTACTTGAGGAATGGATCGCGCATGAGTTCCGCAGTAAGCGTGGTATGCAGCCTGAAACTAAGAAGACGCTGCGCTGGGCTCGGGAGGTACGTTTTTTTAAATATTGTTTTTCCTTTAACGAATCCTGACGACGCATTCAGATGATCAAA
Organism: Rhizopogon rudus; assembly: GCA_002995055.1. NCBI lineage: Eukaryota > Fungi > Basidiomycota > Agaricomycetes > Boletales > Rhizopogonaceae > Rhizopogon > Rhizopogon rudus. Next base: position 26,784 of record PVYE01007642.1, read on the forward strand.
CGGGCAACTGCATAGACAACCTGACCTTGTCCATTATACATACATCTCATTCCGTGCACGGGATCTATCTCTTTCTCACACTCATCATTTTTTTTTTCGTCCGTCAATTCAAATCGCCATCTGAAGGAGGCACAGGATATCATCTTGCATTTGCATGTAATAGAAGACGGTTGTAGTGGTTTATGTTTCTTCTCTATCGAACTCAAAAGCTCTCGTTGTCGGAGTGTTAGCACTCTAGTTTTGCCCATCGCCCTGTATCCCTTACTGAATTCTCTTCATATTCCACAATTAGTTATCATTTTTCGAGTAATCAGAGTCATTTGATGAATCTGGGTGCAAGCTCATGATATATACGAGATGATTTGAAAGTTTTACGGGTAGTGGTGTGCAACATTAAGTAAACTACAGTTATAATAAACGTAGAGACCTCAGGGATATGTGTACACCTAGACGCGACGCGATCACATCACGGGACTTGATTTCTCTCTCACATCTCGAGTCACTTCAAAGTCAAAATCTAATCGATCCCAAAGCAAGAAAAGTCGTGGCGTTCCTAAGACTCATCCGTACCACTACCACCCTCCGCAGGTTCCCCGTAAACCACACCTACGTGAGACGTCCTATAACCATGGTTTCCTCGCTGCCATCTTTACCCTCTGTTCCCGGCACAGACCCCTCGTCCTGCATTTTAGATGCGTTCCGTACGGCCATTGCAAAACGCGTATCGGATGCGCTTCCACCCCTTACGCTTGAGCAGGCTTATACCGGAGTTGATTATGGAAAGAAGGGCGTTGATTTTACGGTTGCTCTTCCGCGATTCAGGCTGCCGGGTAAGCCTGATGAATTAGCAAAGAAAATTCTAACAGATGTGAGTCGATCGAACATGCTAATGCTCCGCCCCGCCCTGTTAACATCGTCTGTTACCAGTTCCAACCTGACGACTTCGTATCTACAATCACCCACGACAAGCAATTCCTACATTTCCAACTCAACACTGCTTCCCTCATTCGCGAAGTCCTCAACCAAATACACACCCTCACATATGACAGCCCTACTGGCAAGCCATCGTACGGCACAAACACCTCTGGCGCGGGTAAGAAACTTGTTATTGAGTACTCGTCGCCTAATATCGCCAAGTCATTCCACGTCGGTCACCTTCGAAGTACGATCATCGGCGCATTCTTAGACAACTTGTATAAAGCATGTGGATGGGAAGTCGTCTCTCTCAACTATCTTGGCGACTGGGGTACCCAAGTGAGCACATTTCAAGTTACTTTTGAATTGCTCGAGTTTTATCTGATTTCACCAGTTTGGCATGATCACTACAGGATACGAAAAATACGGCTCACAAGAGGAGCTCGAAAAAGATGCGATCAAGCATCTTTACGACGTCTATGTCAAAGTCTCTAAAGATGCTGAGACAGATCCCAATGTCAAAGTCGAAGCTGCCAAGTGGTTCAAGCGAATGGAGGACGGCGATGAGTCGGCACTTGCGAACTGGCGAGTGTGGCGGGAGATGAGCGTCAAAAAGTACATCGAGGAATACGAGCGATTGAATGTGTCGTTCAATGTCTACACTGGAGAGAGCGAGGTTGGTAAGGAGTGGCAGGATCGGGCTCTTGAGCGTCTTGAGACGATGGGTCTCATCAGCGATGCCAACGGTGCCAAACTCGTTGATCTCGAAAAGTGGAAACTCGGAAAGGCAGTGCTCAGAAAAGCAGGTGCGTCTAATAACAACCAACCGCTTTCCGCCGCATTTCTAATCTTCGCATGCACAGATGGTACCTCGATATACCTCACTCGTGATATTGGTGGTGCGATAGAGCGATGGGAGAAATACCACTTTGACAAGATGATCTATGTCGTCGCATCGCAGCAGGACCTGCACCTGTCACAGTTTTTCAAGATGCTGTCATTGATGGAGTTCCCCTGGGCAGACCGCCTTGAGCATGTCAACTACGGTTTGGTTCTCGGTATGAGCACCCGTAAGGGGACGGCAGTCTTCTTGGATCAGATCGTCCGCGAAGCCTCGTCAGTCATGCACGACCAGATGAAGCGAAACGAGGAGAAGTAC
>PVYE01007647.1:0-15933 GCA_002995055.1 Rhizopogon rudus
AGAACGATCCCACGGACGAAGAGGTAAGAACGGCTGCAGAGCGGGCCTTGCTCACGAGAACTGAACCAGGTTGTCTTCCATGACGATCAACCAGTCATGAAGCCTGTAGGCATTGACTCCAAAGGTGGGGTCTTTACCTTCTGTCATAACGAAGTGTAAGTAGACTGCGGCGTGCGGGTGCGAAGGGGGTAATGGACCGCTGTAGGAAAATAAGCAATATAGTTAGCTTCGACAGAGGGACGACGGATACGAGAGCGATAGTGAATCGATAAAAGAGAGTGAGCGCGTTATGATAATGATAAGGAAACTGAGTCTTCTGAATCTTCTTTGGGTCTACTGTTCTTCGGGGGGAATCTACTGGTCTATTCTGCTGATCATTAGGAAGGTACATGGGCTACTTATACTGTAGGATGAGGACGGGTCGTCCGAGTATAGATAAAGCCGAAGGCTTTGTTAATGTTCGGTAAGGCTGTAGCTGAAGGGAGAGGCGTTGCGAAATAGAAGAATAATGATGAAAGAAAGGTTTTAACAAGTGACAGGAATTGAAAAGGTAGGTACAAATGAAGAGGTCGGGTATCGTGCTTGCCGGACGGTCCAGGTGTAAAGGTTATGGTTGCGGTAGAAGGAGTATCGGCATGTTCCGGCGGTAGATGATTGGTAATCCTTACAATACGGACGACTACATGTAGGATAGCGAACGGTAAGCTAGTTTGCATAGAACCCTTAGACAAAGATAGTGTTTTCAACAAATCTGGAATAACAGTAGATATATTGTGTGAAAGGCGTTATTGCTCCTGAAATTCACTAAAGAGGTTCGTACTAGCGGGCTTATCATTAATGGATGTTTACTCCTTCACAACGATAAACATTCGTCCACGGGACTAGACCTCCAGCCGAGATTCCAGAAGTAGATCTTTTAAGTTTTTAAATGGGATTTGAAAGCCTACGAAATTTCAGAAGCAACAGCGCAAGCATTTGCAGTATGACACTACTTCACCTCCATAGCAAATCCCACCAACGATGGGGCTGGCTCAGGTGTTCCTATAGGCTTGAACGTAAAGCAGTGTGGTTCGGGGAAGGACAAAGTACTAAGAGCGTCAGTGGACTAATTCCAACTGGGGTACCCGTCAGGTATGGGGGAAGAGGTTTAAGCGATGCAACCGCCAGGGACGCCGAAGACCCCGTTAGAGCAGTGCGAGGAGTGCGCATCGTGGTAAATGAAATAGGGCCGTGACTGCGTTGGGGAATCGCGAAGCATGTGTCCCCATCTTGACCCAAGCGGAGAGAAAGCCTGGATACTGGACAAGTAAGTACACTTCTTCCGGGTCCGTATTTTTTTTTGATTGCCTACCATGAATGTCAGCGGTACTAGCGTCTAGGTTTTATGACGCTGCCAAGCAATCAGGCTTGTCACTTCCCGATATCCCACTATTTCTGGCCAACATGATTAAGATATCGAAAGCTCAGCATGCGAGAGCCATGGCAGGAATGGTCCTGTTAATGTCAGCATGGAGGTTCGAGAACATGACTACGTCAGGAGAACTCACGAAGACTATCCTGAAGGGAGGTGATCGTTTCTTGAACGATTTGACTCAAAGAGTCGCCCGGAGCCCAAATCTCAACATCTAAGCCGCAAGCACAAGCTTCTGCAATAAAAGGCAAGACTTCGGCCGCTGCAGCAATGGGCTTGCGTGTCATCCAAGTCGTCGCCCTTGTGAAAGTAGAGCCAATCCCGGGCCTATAGGCTTTGCCAGAAACAAAATACAATGTATTCAAGTTGGAGACGATGCCGACCGCAAAGAAACTTGATGTAATCGATGATGTACTCTCACGCGTTAGGCTCGAACGACAAGCCGGGCGTTAAAATATTCGCACTTCTTTTGAGATTACCTTTCAGCAATAACGACCATCATGCTCGTGTCATGATGCGCTGATATTCGTTTTTGTTTTCTCCGCCATGTAGGAGCTGGAGACCCGACGGGAATGTGACTCGATTCCACAGACGGATGTAGTCAGGAAAAGCTTACTATTTGCAACTTACTAAACTGGCTTGTCTCCTAGAAGTTCTCGTACATACACCTGGCACGGTTTGGTTGAACTGGTACCGAGTGCAACTAACCCGGAGCATTCATGACACATGGGACCCTTCCAAGGAGCCAGCCATTCCCGCTCACGTTGAATGGTTCACTCACTGGCCACCCATTCGGAAAACGAAACATTCCGACGTAGGCCATGCCAGGGACCCTTCCAAGGAGCCTCGTTGCATTGACATTCCTGGCTCAGGAGCTGGCTGGATGGCAGGACAAGAACAGTATAAGATGATCATGATATCTTGTATCAAGAGAAATGCATACCGACGACCAGATGCAGGGTAGCGAACGGTAAGCTAATTTGCATAGAGATCCTCAAGAAGGACTGAGCTTTTCAATAGATCTGGAATGACAACAGATATATCGTGTGTGGAAGGCGCTGTACCTCCCGATATGCTCCTGGGATTCACTGACGAGGTGCGTACATCGAAACTGGCGGGCGTATATCAATGAATGTTTCTGGCAGGACTTGGAGACCCTTCGACGGCTCCTTTATTTCGATAAGATCGCCCGCCGGAGTAACCCTCCGAACGAGAGTTTGGAAGAAGAATTGTTTCGAGCAACTGAAGCCTACGAGAGTGAAGAAGCGCGGCTTGTGCAAGCGTTTGTGGACTACTTCACCTCCATAGCAGATCCTGCCAACGACGAGGCCGGCTCAGGTATTGAAGGTACCTCTGTGCCCAGGCTTTCGGAAGCTCCTAAGGAGAGCGCACTCATTCACGGTACAGAGCTCTGCCTCTGCCTCTGGGTGGATCAGCAAACAAAGCAGATATGCCACGAATCCGTGCCAACTGGGAAAAAAGCCATGCTCTCTCACTTGAGCGAAAAGCACGGTGTGTGTGGTAAAGAGAAAGACAAGGTAGATTGTCAGTGGGCTACCTTCCATTCGGGTTCCAGTCGGGTGTGCGGGAAGGAGTTTCAGCGACGCAACACTCCGCGTCATATCGCGTCACATCTATACTTGCGGGCTTTCTGTCTCTACTGCCATAAGGACTTTTCCCGGCCAGATCAACTGACGGAGCATGTTCGCGATGAGCACCAGGCCCAGAGAGTTGGAGCTTGACGTGACACTAAATAGTGCAGCCTGGTGAGTATTTTGAAATCACTTACCAACTGAAACCGTTCGTACTTACTCATCCCTGACAAGGTTCATGCTGGAGTGCGGGAATAGTAGTGAAGTTACTCGTTATCATTGCTACATGATTCGAACATGACTAGCGTACAAGATTGTAACCGTATGGCTGCCGAGACAGATATGGTTCTTCGGAATGACAATGACTTCATCTCTTGCTTATGGACTAAACTGATTCTTTAAGGGAATGGTGTTCCTGTCAGGAGGTCAGGTCGCTGAGGTCATGAAAACAGATGTCGATCGGGTGTAAAGTCTCTGAGGAGCCAGCTGGCAACAAGTGGCAACATCACTGGTTTTGACGACGAGAAGCAGGCATAAACCTGTATCGCACTTCTTTCAAGGAGTCCACTTTTTGACATCCACAGTCTGATTGGATCAAGGCCAGAATAGAACGCCACGACGGAAAGTCACTTGATGTTGTCGATGAGTCAGGCTGGCGATGATGGTCTCAGATTCAAAAGTTGTAGTGTCACCAACAAGAGTAAATTTGCCGCGAAGCGGCCGCGGTTCGCCGCATGTTGCTGAGCCGCCGGTGGCTTGAAATTAGGGTCTATCTGAACTTACGCACTGAGTACCGAGCATAGAGTACACAGTCCTAGTACCGTCAATTTTCAAACCGACCAACGCAAAGACGAGAAATCTCGCACACGCCGCCACGAAATCCGACGAAGATAAAAGACAAGTCATCCTCGACAAACTGGCACCACCATTATCTCGCGGTTATGACGAGTTGGTAGTACGGCTGCCCCAGCCTGAGGGTGCGTGCTGGTGCGTGGCTCTGGTGTATCGATTTATAAAGTTATCGTCATCTCTTTTCGACAGGACAGTAGAGCTTTCAAAAGTTGCAATGCAACCCGAACGGCGAAGACACTACCCAATGCAAACCCCATGCGTCAATTTCACTAAAGATGAAGTCTCACCCACAAGCCTAGGCCAACTTGTAACTGTCAATGATGCCGGACTGACGAACTGTTTGTAGCAGCATTCGGCATGTCGAGCATTGTGGTTTTCCATTCTGGCCCGATACCGCTACGCACTCCCGCTGCCGTAGACGGAAGACAGCATGAGTGATGCGTTGACATTCCTAATTCGGGAGAGAAAAGTGCTCATGTGCTGCACCGATCAGCGTATGGAGAACAATGCCAATCAATTGTCCAAATCTCGAATAACTATACGTGTGGGCGTCCAGCTTTATGAACTTGTCTAATTGACGGCGAACTTTTCATCCACTTAGGCACACCGTGTTGCTTGCTCTTTACAGGACAGCCTGCATCACGAAGTTTCCCAATGCAATGTCCATAGCACATGCAAACGATTGCCCTTGTGGACACCCAGCTGACTTCTGTCACTGTGATTAGAAAAGTTGTGACTACACAGGGGAAGAGATGAGACAAACCAAGCCCACAGATGAACACCAGGGCTCGGGCCCATGTCTCCCATGCTATGGACTGAGGTGCCAGTGAATCAGTACTCGGTGGGTGGTAAGGGAGGGGATGGAACCTCCAGTACGCTATAGGCGCTTGCTTAAGTACCAGCTGACGAGGGAAGGAACCAAGAGTATCGATTTTGATGTAGATGTGACTTCTATGGTTATACCCTTTGACATCGCTTACTGACTTTCCCATTCTCGATACAGGCATTAGCTCTGAACCTCTCTTTCATAGATAAGGCTAGGGTTCATGCCGTGAGTGTATCCGTCAAAGTTGAGTTATATTTTGTGTTTTGGTTTTTTCTGTAATTGGAGGGTCGCCTGTGCTATTCAATCTATTCAATGCCAGAAAAGGGCTTCCGAGTAACGCAGGTACTTACAGATGAGAAAATCGATCGAGCTGGTGTACCCTAGTCGCATGCTGGGCGGTGCAAATTACTTGAAGCTGGACGGTTTGGCCCCTTCCATGGCATCATTTGGTTCGCAAGCGTCGACCAGTTCATTTTCCCGCGACCTTGACCCATTTGCAGTCATACTATGGCTACAAATCCTTATAAACAACCGAACTTAAATCCCTAACGTGTAACTGAATCCTCAGTCCTGCTCTTTCAACGGTCATTCCCAATGATTCAGTACTGGAGCGCTGTGTCACCGATGTCATGATCCTGCAACTGCAGTCGTGGTTGGCCTTTGTTGCCATCTACCCATTGGTCTTTTTCACGGACCTTGTAATGTTTGATGAGGACACTATTGTGGCCGTTTCATCTATTGGCTGTACATACCAGGGGCCTACAAATAGGGCTCTACAAATGGGGCTCTACAAATAGAGCTCTACAAACAGGGCTCAGCGTCACTCTCCTGTCCTTTAAGAAGGAACGACTGTCTTCCTTCGTCTAAGTCTGCCTACGGGAGACTACCGTCCTTCAAAACTGCTTTTGAACCTTTTCTTGTCATATTTCTTGACCATCATGCTCTTTCATGCTCTTCATCAGTATCGGATGGTTGGCCAGTTGCGAGGCTACCGATGTCAAGGTGTTATCTTTCTTGCTGATGAGCCTCATTTTGGGTCTGTACCCCAGGACCACTTACCCCCACACAAAGTGACTTCCAATATTTTTTATTTCGGTCGCTGGCTTCTTGTGGAGGCACTAGTTCTCGTTTGGATAATTATGACTAACTTTTCCCTTCTTTTTGGCACTGTCCCGATTTCCGAGCAGATGCATATGTAATTTTTCGAGGTGCCTTTGGAAGTCTTACTCTCCATACGGTCTGTAAGTTTTACTTCCTTTCTATGCTTTGCTTTCTTATCCTTATTTTTCGTCAAGCTATCCAACCGCGGGTGGGGTGGTTAACTTTCCAGTAGTATGATGTTGACCCATGAGCTGACGTACGAGACAATCAATCACTTGCTGTATTGATTTACACGTGCCTCAATACTTGCCCACGAACACTTATATTAATGATCTGTTTACATGTGGCGTTGGCAGGCATATGAACGCAACTGATTTATGCCATTCAACCAACGTAGCTTGGCCAATGGCCAGAGTGTAAATGAACAGCGGCATCGCGGCTGGCCTTCCTAAAGCGGGTTGTTTATTCTACTATGGATAGTCATCCAATCACAATGGGGTTCCACGAGCCACGGCCACACTGCATGTGTCACTATTTGGCCGTTTTATGCTGAGCCAACGATCCGATAAAGCTAATATGATCCATGCAACTTGAAGCCAGGTTCCAGCCATGCCGCATGGTTTGCACGTACCAACAATGGCAAGGCAATCAAACTATTTCAGGTCTTCATCCCCGCGCTAGTCGCAGCGCTTCAAGTTGGGAAGCCATTTCAGGGTTCCGAAAGAACATCAGCGACTAGCCACCTTCTCAACTGCCGGACCTAGATTGGGAGGAGGGTGCCATCCCCACATTGGGACGGTGCACTAACATATACATGGCTTCAATTGTCAGTGAGTGATTCACAGCCCATTGTACAATTTATGGCTTAATCTTTGCGCAGAATTCATTTGCTTGGTCAACAACAAAGACTTTATGGCATTTTTCCCAGTGCTCACCAAAACCATAGCAGTTGATACTTAACATAGATTTGCGATCGGCCATGCCCGGACGAGTTCCTGGCCGTTGAACAAAGCCTCCGAAAGAAGCCAAATTTCATATAGCCGCTTGTCAGTGTTAGTCATCGATGGCCATGTTTACACGAGGTTCATGATGTTGGTTGGCCATCGGAAGAATATGAAGCCAAACTTCTTGGTAATCTCAGACGGCCATCCAGCCATTTTCCAAAAGAAATCTCTGACGAGTATAAAGTCTCTTCCGATGCGGTTGGCAGGGTTTACAACTCTGAGTCGGTCGAAATGTCTACCAAACTTCTATGTCCTCCCTGTTTTCCTGATGACAATCCTCTTGGGCACGTGGATAGGTACGAATACTTGCACTCTCGAAACAAACTCGTCTCTGATACTCTGTCTAGATTTCATGTTGACAGTCCGGGGCAATCACATGGCTGTCCTTGCTATGTTGCGCCGCAATACTTCGGCATATTGCTCCCTTGCTCGTTCGTGTAAATCCGGGGCTTTGCGCGACCGTTTACTGAAGGGTTATTTCAGGCTGTATCCGCATTTTTCACATGGATTACTCTTAGACACCTTGGGTAGATTCATATCGAGAGTGGACGACTATTCGTATTTCAACATTCTCCACACAACAATGGCTGATTGGGTGACTCCTTACTTGGAACCGGACGCAGGATTTCCCCCTTCGCACCATAATATATCTCCAATGGAACCCAACTCCATCCATCACCTTCTTCCGCCTACCCATCTCATCACAGACAACGACATGAATTCTTCTTCTATCTGCGGACCTGACCTCACGCCAGTGAACGCCCTCGACCCCGTGTCTTCTATCTTTGAGGACCCACTTTTCGATTTCAGCGCGACTGCATCTATGGATGTCGGTTTATCCCAGATGTTGAGCGAGCCTGCAGTCTCGCAGTGGCTTCTATCTAGCGAGTTGTTTGACGAGAATTTAGGCTGGAATCAAGCATCGGAAAACAAGGACACCTACAGTTATATCGAAGGGCACTCATCCCACACTATCCATCATCAACCACAGAACTCTAGCAGCACCTATCTGCCTGACCTTGCTTGGCATGCATCGCCGTGTTCAGAAGAAGGATCCTCACTAGAAAATGAGTATTCGTCGTCTATAGACGATCACAACATCCATCTATGCCTGTGGGATGTCCAAGGGGGTGTCCCCTGTGGTTCATATGCAGAAGCCGAAAAGTCGGAAGTGGCGAAACACCTCCAGATGGCACATGGTGTGAAGCCTGGCGGGGACAAAATTTCGATGCCATGTTTGTGGGATGGCTGCGAGAAGGTCATGAAAAAGGAGAGCCTTTCGCGGCACATCGTTGCCGTTCACTTGAGCAAGAAAACGGAGTGCAGTAGTTGTGGAAAGCGGTTTGCTCGGTGGGATTCCAAGTTGCGCCACGTCAAGAATTCAAAGCGGGAGTGCAGTGACTCGGAATCCGAGTCCCATGATAGTCCTGTTAAACGCCCTCGCTTGTTATGATGATTTTATCTTCGGACAATCTCATGTGTATTCACTAGATCTACTAGTGGAACTCCTAAGGACATGCGTTCGCTTTGTTACTACACCGTTCAATTATAATATGTTTTTATCATACCTCCAGCGGGCACATCTCTTACGGCTGGTCATTGACGTTTGCTGGTGGACCCTGTGAATTTCTCTTCCTGCACAAATACCCAACACTGACAAGCCGCCGCTGTGTTCCTTGACCAAAATTAAGCAACGACTCCTGGATCCGAGTCTTGTCTATCTAACTATAGACAACAATGCCATGTAGTCCTTAAGTTGGCTGTACCAGTTCGAAGGTGGTTGAACGGAAATGACTACATATATCAATTATAGACCCTACGCACGGACTTCCATTACATATAGAACTACTGGTAATATGCAGACAAATAACAGGAATGACCAAACAACGGTTGACGCCCACCAACAGCATGCTGCAGTAAAATTAGCTCAGAAATCAACTATTAGTACTAGAATTCTACAGTGGGTAGGTGTATAGGGTACGATGCATCATTACTCGGGATTAATGGTATATATAGGGAAAGGCGGAACGTAAAAGCGAGTGAGATATTGCTGTAGAACATGAGGCCGTTGGGTTGTATTTCAAGGGACGTCAGGGGATGCACAGGACATTCTGGCCTGCCGACCAACCCCCGTCAATACACTCTGTGTCTACTTCCACCACCCCCTCTCCGTATGAGACAATAGTCTGCGCATACTGGCAAATCGGCTTTTCTTGGGTATGCCTGCGGAAGGCATCTTCGCGGGTATAAGGGTTTCCGCACGTCAAACAGATCCACTTTACGTCGAGATGCGTAGAGAGTACATGGCGAGCTACATTGCCTGGCTTCATCTGTGCATGAGAACAGCCCTTCCAAAGGCAACATATTTTTTGCGTTTCTTCGCTCGTCGCGCTGGTATTGATGCCATGGCGCTGCTGAAGGTGTTTTGCGACATGCTTGTGCTCGAGCATAACGTGCATGGCACACCCGTTCCACTGGCAAGGCTTCAATTTGACCGTGCCGTTGTAGTCGCCCTCATCAATGACGATCGGATTACCACCGTTATGCTGGTGGAGCATGGCGTGAACGAAGAGAGATTGGCTGAAACGGAGAACAGTGAGCCTTGCAAACCAATTGAGAAATGAAACAGCTAACGGATCTGTAGTCATATTAGGAGTGCAGTGGTTGGTTGGTCTGGGTGTTATCGGGGCTTCGGAAGATATGTTGATTTTTCCTCTGGCTTTTTATCCTGGTCCATCTTCTAGTACGGTCTCTCCACCGCAGCTTAACATGAAGTATAAGGGTTGGCATCCAGTGGCCAATTTCCACTAAGTTCTTGGCTTGAGTAAATCCCGCTGCAATGGTGGAAGTGGTGGGTTGGTTACGCGCTGTGTTTCTGACCCAATACTCAAATATCACTTCTGGCAGGTATGCCAATGATGGCATACGTGGATCAGCTAGAAGCAACTCGATCAGTTGATTTCTATCTCGAGATGTTATCTGAAGTTTACTTTAACACAACCGGATCAATAACAGCTAACAATCAGCCACAAAGCGGTAGGGAAGAAGGCTCCTCCGCTATCTCTCAACCAATTACATACTGAACCGCAAACTGGAGTCTTTGATCCTATTCACGTGGACCAGGACTTCCCATGTTCACTGACAGCTAAGAGGTGAGCTCAGGGATGGGATCCTGGGTTAGAGCAGCCTGAAGCATTGTAAGCACGCATCCTCCACAAATAAATGAACAGTCAGAATTCAAGTCATTTCTTGCCTACGTGTGATATGACTTTTCGAAAAGACTAGCATATACATTCACCGCAGTAATCGGCACGGTGGAAGGAGTCTGCAGTTTTAAAAATTCGATATGGAGTGCGTCACAATCGGGATTAGAGGTCGACGAGTCAGCTGGATTGGACCCCACTATCAATGTGACTGCATGGCAATTCGACGTAATAACGGTGGTATGGACCCACCAAAAAAGACCGGTGAATACTTCCTCCCATGTCATGTGAGGTTCCTTTGTGGAGGTCCTTCTTTGAGGGGAGCGCTCAAACTTGCCACGATAACGGGTATTGAAACATGCGAGGATCCATCAAAATTAAAACCACGGCCTAACCATGAATATAATGTTGTGTTTTTGAGCCACGTACCAGGCATGCCGCGAAAACATGTGTGAATGTAAGGACATGCCATGATGGAAGAACGGGTTGATAAGAGGACACTTGGTGGCGTGCATGGCAGCTTCGCGCATCACGGTACATGTCACTGCCCCACGATGCCACTGACGGCACAATATTAATCACCTCCGACTCGGAGTTACTTCCAGTGCTGAAGTCACCTTCTGACGCATCACAGAATCATTCAAACCGGATAAATCGGAGTCTTCCACAGGAAATATTTGGCCTGGGACCGACCTGAGGCCTTGGAAAAATTCTCTGTTAGAGGGGAGATTTACATAGACGAACCCTGCGGCCCGCTTTCTGAGTATGTACGTTGTAAGTTTGCGTGCACCGCCACTTTTTTCCCGCCCTCCTTCGCCTCGATTTGGGAAGACTACTAGCCGTATTTAGTAGTGCCGCTGCTGACTATCTGACTGACTCGCCGTTCGGTATGGACTTACTGCAAGTTTCGAGAACGCTGATTCGAAGCAGGTGCTACATACGTATAGCCTGGCTGTGCTATCTAATCCTATGTTCTAAGTTCTCGCCTCTTGCGCCAGAATCACTGTTAACGCTCAGGCCAATGCGACGATTTATAGGTCTGGCCCCTACGCATAGACTGATTACAGCCTTTAATCACTTTTCACGCTCTTCACGACTGCTTCTACTTTTGTGATGTGCTGCTGAATCACCATACGTCTTCTATGTATACTGCTCAGCTGCCAGCTTATCGGTGTTTCTGAAATTTGAATCACATCACCTCACAAGAATGATGCTTTGTTCTTACATGGAATTTGAAGGCTACCGGAGCCAGTTTAATGCACCATGCTACCGCATAACCGCTCTCTTAACCGCGTACGTCGACCGAGAGGCCTTTACAAGATGATGTCTCGAGATCTTAAAGTTATGAGCCAAGTATCATCCAGTGTCAGTTAGACTCTAAGCTAGCGTCCCATGATGGCCAATTGGCTACCATCACCTTTTCGCCTTCACTCACTTTTGTCTGCATATTGGTCCACCCATTACGGAACCGCGATTCCTCTACCCTGATTTTCTTTCAATTAGACGAAGGCCGCTGCGGACACGTGCATGATTTTTATTGGTGTACTGGAGATCAGATCAAATCATTATTCTCCGTATCACGCCGAAGGTTAAAAAGAGATAAAAGTATATCAACAGGAGCACTCGAAGACTAAGCTACTGCGCACAAATAGATCAGCTGGTTCTACTAGGTTCGAGCGTTCCACTTGTTTAAAATAAACTCCATGCCTGGCTCATGCTGCCCAATCTGGATCAGCCAGGCTTGCACTGAAAATAGTGAAGGGACGCCCGTGCGCACAGTAGTAGTACCGTTGTATCGTACAATTTGTTCTGGCGAACGGATCTGCATGAGAAAATTGGAGAGAAAGTGCGCTGCCAACATTGTTACCATGGCATTTTATTATCACAGCCTCTGCTTGAGGCGAGACGAAGCAATACGTAAAGGAACGTTAGAAGGAACAACCAAGTATCTTCATTCTATTTTAGGGTCTGCCTACGGGAGACGAAAGGAATTCCTCTCCTCCCGGAGAGTGCGTGAGTTCATTTCATCCCTCCAATTGGGGGGTCGTTTTGTCGGTTAAATTGAAGTATCGATGTGACAATGTTCGCGACGAACGTTCCTGAAGAATGTATCACACTGACTGCCTGCTCGTGATCAACTCGTTGTATGTATAGTCACAGGCTGACGCTTACGGGCCGCCTTATATACGATTATTACATATTACATATGATGAGCACTTGAGCAACCAACTACTAAACTGTTATCTGCAACCATACGTCTTCTAGAGACCCCGAGACACCGCGCGTATGGTACTGGATGAAGTTTAATCTCCGTGAGATGAATTTGGGCTGAACAAGATTGAACAGTGCAGACACATCGGACCCGATCACTTCAAAAATGATCTCCTCGAATCAGCAACGGCGGACGCTCTGACCGGTGAATATCCGAGGAGCACCAGAGCTGGGGGAGGTGCCTTACGTGCTTATAAAAACTTCATCAAGCTCATCAAGCATTCTTGAGCGCTTTCGACGGCCGACTCACTGCAGCATCTAGTATGATTTTAGGCGCAGCTACTCTCCTTGGCCTTGCGCTCTGTAGTGCTGCTTGCGCGGGTGATCACGCTCGTGGTGTCCATGTTCATGAATATTTGGAAAAGCGCGAGTACCCACAATTTCCTCTCACACCTCCCTATCGTCCTCTTGTCTGGGGAGACTTTAATGTGATCCACACCACTGACACCCATGGTTGGTTGCTTGGCCATCAGAAGGCATCATTCCCTGAACCAGACTACAGGTAAGTTGTCCAAACGTTCTCAGAGGAACTACGCCGAGGCACCATGACTCAATCGCATTACCTTGCGCACATTATAGCGGGGACCTTGGGGACTTTGCTAGCTTCGTGACTCACATGAAGGAAATTGCCATCGTTCGTCCATCATTATGGACTCTGTGTTTATCGTATACAATGCCTATTACAGGAAAAGGATGTCGACCTCATTTTAGTAGACTCAGGTGATCTACACGACGGTACGTGCAAATGACTCGTTTAAGATATGATCTAATTCATCTCTTTCAGGAACTGGCCTTTCTGATGGCTATCCCCCTGGTGGTGTCGACGCACACGAGGTCTGTTTTATTCATGCCGATCCATACATCAAGTTTGATACCTTGCACGCATTTGTTCACAGTCAAACAAGTTCCTTGAGCGTCTTCCCTATGATGTCATGTCCATTGGAAAGTGTGTCGAGTTTTTTTTTCTCCTAACGCGCCCCCTGCCTGTTGAACTGACGAATTCACTTGCATAGCCACGAATTGTACATCTATGCCAACACATATGATATGTGGGTCCTGAATATTCTGAGTGAATTTCCGTTTGACTGACTGTCTTATCTACACAATTTCTGGTCTCGTCGTGACGCCTATGTTTTGATTAATGATTTGATACTTCGACCTCATCTTTTTGGACTTGTCGATATCCTCCTGGATACGTAATGGGACTTCTGGCACTTCGTTCTGTCGAACCGTCACTGGTACGGCAATATTACCGGTCATCCCTATCGTTCTTCAATACTTGCCACACGATCGAATCTCTCGCGGTCATCTTCGCAAATTCGGGAACGGCATACCAAAATATCACTAATAACCTATAGGTACACAAACTTTGTCCCTCATCTTGCTGGGCGGTACTTGTCCTCCAACGTGAACATCACTGTTTTCAACTCAGACGGCGAGTCTGAGAGTGTGCCAGTTGGGAGTGAGTGAACTCAAAATTAGCTTTGCTGTTGCCATTGCCTACGCCTCATCCACAGACCGTTACACCAAGTTTACCACCAGAAAGTAAGACATCTCGTGAATTGTCATTCCCAGGAGGAACCTCACGTGTTCGATATCGCAGAGGTCGCCGTATCACTTCCCTTGGAGTCCTATTCGATTTCACGGGGAACGATGTGAACACTACTGTGCAAACTGTTGCTAATATGATCCAAGAACAATGGGTACGTTATAGGCGATCCCGACCGCGTATTCTGATTTTTGTTTGCAGTTCGCGGAGGCCATCGCGGAAGAACCCGATGTGTTTGTACTTGTGGGGTAGGCTGGATTCATTTCTACTGAGAAGTATTACATTAATGCGACTTCAGACACATGCCAGTTTCTTATGACAACTGTAGGACAACTACAGCAATTCTGAGGTTTGTGTCACATGGTCTGATGAATTGGTCATCTAGGGCCTGTTGTCTTCGATGCTGTGCGGGCTGTGCACCCTTCAACGCCCATCATGATCTTTGGAGGTGGAGGAGCCAGTTGATCATTTCAAATATCATTCTCACCGTGGACTTAGGCCATTCCCACATTCGGGACTGTCAACAATACGATGGACGTTCTATGGCTCTCGAAAGCGGACGTTACATGGAGACAATCGGTGTGTAAGCCTCGAAAGATCAGCGATGCTTAGTGTCTCACATGTTCTTCTAGGCTGGATGAGTATGTTGTTTTACCAATAATTTTTCAAAAATATAACACAGGAACTCAGGTGCGGACCTTGATGCTGCCGAGGGCAATACCGACAACATTACTTTCACAAGAAGGTATCTAGATCAGAACCGTGTGACCTACGAGGTAAAGTGACATGGTCTCAGTTTCACGCCGCGGTCCTGAATCTGCCTGTGATAACCAGTACCACACCCAAATGTCAAACAAAACATTTGACACCAGCTTCGGGCGCTCCATCACTGGTGGACTACAGGAGCTCGCAGAGAACTTTGATTTGTCCTACATGTACGGAACATCTCCACAGGATTATACTATCAACCAGTAGGTGCTCCGGTGTATCGCCTAAGACGCCAGCTCAGTCCTGTGCTAGGAACCCATATCCTTCCAATGGATCTCTTCTGTCTCTTTTCATTGCAGATGTGGGTGTTAATGTCACAGTGATGTCAAATATTTAGGTATTAATGCGCTTGCTAGGCCGTCCCATACGCTCTCTCCATCAACAACACCCGTGACTCCATTCCAAACATAATTATCACCAATTCAGGATCTCAAAGGTTCAACGTCTTCAAGGGACCATTCACCAAGAACGATGAGCTAACCGCCTCTCCGTTTACGGATTCATTCCTATATATCCCCAACATCACATTTAGCATTACAAACCAGGTTCTCCCTGCTTTGAACAACGCGGGCGCGGCCGAGAAACGGAAGCGGGATGAGGTCGAAAAAGAACTTTGGGGTCGTGGAATTGTCGATGTTCGGTACAGAGCCTGGCTAGAGGAAATGGACCGCCGTGCTGGAATGGGTAGGCGGGAGGCAACAGCAGGAAATTTAACGCTTGGATATGTTACGGCCGATGTAAGGGTTCTATCTCGCACACGTCCTACTAATATGCTCATAACAATGACTTAGTCGTGCCCTGGCGCTGGCGACGACACACTGCATGTGGCATTACCCTACTACTCGATCCCAGACTTTATTGGCTCGAACCCCCCTAACGTGACGGATGACACGCCTATCGATCTCGTCTTTGTCGACTTCATCGAAGCGCAGCTCCTTGGCATTCTCAATGGCCTGCAGAGCGAGACGAACTACACTACGGCTGATGTCTCGCTGTACAGCCCGGCGCTATCTAATGTAGCGCTGGGGCTGTATGCTCAGGCTGCATGGAACTGATTGTACGGCCAATCGTATAGTAACTGTGCCGTAGTTTCCTTTCTTAACTATGTGACACTTTCGAAGCTCGAGTAGTCGACGTCAGGGAGGTTTGCATTAGAAAATTCCACGCCTGAATGAGAGTGGTGTCCGGCAAAACCTTGAAGTTCCTCCAAGCGTAGTGTAAGTCTGCTACGAGCGTCGCAGCGAGAACTGTGCGAGTTCGAAGGGGGAAAGGTCGATCATGATGGATGAGTGAGGGGGGTTGATTCACTGTGGTACGGTAAAGACAGACATGCTTATATATCTACGAAGGATGGTC
>PVYE01007647.1:15980-78317 GCA_002995055.1 Rhizopogon rudus
ATCTGTCGTCAGGGGAGTTCCATTCCTTACAGTAGCTAATACTTAGCAGATGAAAGTCATTGAGCAGAGCAAGTGGGCGTGAGAGGGAGGAAGTTGATCCTGATGCCACGGTGTTCGGGTACGGCTCACTGGCAGGCCCTACTTATGTTCAAGATCAGACACTGACACAGCTTGACAAGTTTCAATTTTGTGCTTCGACGACACACTTAGCATTACCTTGCTACTCAATCCCAGAATTCGTTGGCTCGAACTCTCCTAACCGTGGCTGTAACGGACGACACGCCTTCAATAATATCGATCCTGTCTTCCGAGTCGTCAACTTCAGAAACGCAGCTTGGTATTCTTAATGACCTGCAGAGCGGAAGAACTACAGCATGGTCGCTGTACAGTCTGACGTTGTTCAGTCCATAGAATAGAATGTCACATCTCCTGGCTCCTACCGGTACAATACATCCTTTCTGCGGGGCCTGGGCTATATATCATTTTTGCCGGCGTATCATACACATCGATCATGTCAGAAATCCCTAGGTCGGCTCAAACTTTCATCCCCCTACTCATTACAACGTCAAATCAACGTGACTGCTCACTTCTGTCTGTCAGTGGCAAGGCACCTGAAAGGTTGGGCGAGGCGACCGAGGCGGGTGGGAAGACGCGGGTCCAAAACCGTCGGTATAAATGGTGCGGAATCCCTTTTATTTGTCCAGCGTGTTGATATGCATGCATAGTAACAGTCCCGGGCCTGGCAGCGCTCCGAGTCTCGCCATACAAGACACAGATTGCAGTGACGGGTCTATATTACAACAAAAACATGCCTCGCTGGCCTAGTACATTTGCTAGTCTGTCATGTATGGAAATAACACTATAAACTGCTTAAACTAATGTTGTACTCCGTCTCTCACCTTTGTTTGAAGACATCAATCTCTGCCTCTCCGCATACGCCATGGTCCTTAGACAGTGACCCCGAGCTCGCCCAGCTCTTCGTACTTGCGCAAGCGTGCTCTGGCAGTGCTTCAAATGGAGCCGTTTGAAAACCTGGAGTGCGCAGGTCTGTACGGACGGAAAGTGACAAGGATGAGGCATCGGGAAAGGCGACGAGCGGAAGGCAGCTTATGTCATGTGCGGAAATGTTAACTCGAGGGACCTTTCAACAAGTCACTCTCGAGAAAGAGAAGCAGGACAACTGGGATCAGGTGGAAATAGAATCAGATTCTGTCAGAACACGTCTTGAAACGCTTGCATCACAAGTGAATAATACTAATCATGCAGTCACCATCACGAGGGTCACATAGCAGCCCGGATCAGAAAACCACCTTGCTTCCGAAGCATGGCTCCTGTACGTGGCACACATCTCACAGGAGCAAGGTGTTTCGCTGGCACTCCTTTTTCTTATACCACGTATATCGACTGTCATATGGTCAACAACTAGAGGCGACTTCTTTATAATCTCCATAGATAACCTCAAGACTAGTCGATACTTGCGATGTCTCAAACCAAAGGTGTCGCCCTCGTTACTGGCTCTGCACAAGGAATTGGCCGCGCAATAGCAATCAGATTGGCACAAGACGGATTCGACGTAGCACTCAACGATCTGCCTGCAAAGAGAGCAGCACTGGAAGATCTCGCGGCCGAACTTGAACGTGGGGGAGAATCAGAGGGCTCCTACTATCCGAAGACATGCATTGTGACTGGCGATGTTAGTGGAGAAGACGAGGTGAAGAGCATGATTGACACTGCAGTTGATGTGCTAGGTAGCTTGGACGTCGTAAGGAACGGTGTAGGCTGGATGATCATTGGGCTCACGACATGCTACCGCAGATGGTCGCGAATGCCGGAATTGGCCTACCCTCAGATATCTTAACTGGTGTGTGGATCTATTTGAAACGGAGCTGGCCTACTTTTGGCTCACGTTTATTTAGAAACCGTAGAAGGCTGGGAACGTATCATGCAAACCAATGCTACCTCTACATTCTTGTGCTACAAGTATGCCGCAGTGCAGATGGTGAAACAGGGGCGTGGGGGTCGCATTATTGGCGCGAGCTCCGCCATAGGAAAACAAGGCAAGACATCCTCCCTGATTTGAGTGTAGCGAATGAAACAACGGTGTCCATTATGAAGCTTCGCCCTTTTTTCTGTCGTACAGCGCAAGTAAATTTGCTATTAGAGGCTTAACGCAAGCGGCTGGTAAGGTTACCCCTTCATGCATGGAGATTAGTTGACGATTCCATTCAGCGTTGCAGCTTGGGCGACATGGAATCACAGTTAATTCTTATGGTCCAGGTGCTATAGACACACCCATGCGTAAGTCATGCACCCATTTTATTGTGTTTGTCGATGCAGAACCATAGACAGTCGCTATTGGGGTACCCGATGACAAGATGCTACAGGTATGCGACCTGGTGTAATGCGGTAACATGGCTTGGCTAAACTGAGATGCAGGTCATCGACGCTTCCGCTGTTGGATACCTCGGACAGCCGGAAGATGTCGCCAGCATTGTTTCATACCTAGCTTCCAAGGAGGCCCATTTCATCACAGGCAAGCTTCCCATTGAGCAAATGCCAACGCGAACTGACCGATAGTCCATGCATATTAGGACAATGCGTACGTCCGATTGAACTACTAGTAGTATCTTGAAAGACTGAAACGAACTGGTTACAGATAACCGTTGACGGTGGTTTTATACTGTCTTGACGTGAAACCATCAATTGTCGAATAATTAAATGTATTTAAACAGTCCCCTACTGCTGTGCGGACCAGTCAACTCCAGCAATGACAAATAACAGTGACCATGTACTTACGAAGGACCTAAAGGTTAATGTTACTACCTCAAGGGTCATCTCGCGACATCTATAAGTCTATCCTTATCCAAGCCCCAGTGCTGAATAGACCACCAAGGCCGCCTGAGAGAATATCTCACTTTCTTTATTTACAGATTTGGCCGGCGGTAAGCGCTGTCGTGTCAGTATATTTTTCCTTTAACTGCCTTTCCATTCAGTACATGCCCTGGTTTACACCTTGCGGAAAGGTAATGATATCCTTCCATGCACATGATCCTCCGAGTTCATTTCGATTGGTACAGATCGGCGTTCATAAATATTCTTTGGGCTTTCCAATTCACATTGGATCCTATGAAGCCGCTGGATGACATGTGAGGTTCATGGGTGGAGTGATGCCAAATGACAAGCTATGCACCATGAGTTTAAGGTGAGGGTTCCGCAGATGGAGCTCAGGCGCAGGATGGAGAATTATCTGATCGCCACTAGCAAGTTAGGTTCGAGGGAGTTCGGCACGAATGAGCAATTCGTGATATATATAAGTACTCGCAGTCTTACAAAGAGCTTGAGTTATGTATGTACTATTATTGTTACTGAAGTATGAATTGTCATTTATTTCTTATTGTGTTCGGAGATCCGACTGGGGGTATCGTCGATATCCATCGTGAAAATTCAGAACATGAGAGTACATAAGTCTTAAGGTACATATATACTGAGAATCAAACTACATAGAGAGCACATGAACGAAGGGCTACGGGTAGGTCAATAAATAATAATAAATTATGTGTATCAACCGCACTGGCTCTATCGTGTGGCATGAGAACACGGACCGAGGCCCATCAGCATGAAAAGCCGGAATAGTGAGAGAAAGGGGTATAAATTAATTAGGAAGTGATAGATGAATTTTGGATTATGAGTCCGCCAGACGCCTCTTCTTAGCGACGGGTTCACAATTTCGAACCTTCAGGCCGATAACTCCGGGACCGTGGACAGGGTCAATCTGCATGTTGCGACAATCAGATCTCGCATTGCTGTGGCTTCTCCTACATGCATCTTCCCGCGCAAAGACGACGAGGCAGGTGGTACATTTGACTTTGTAGCTGATATGAGTGACGAGGTGGCGAGCGATGCTTGTACCTTTCATAGCGGCGCGCTTTTTCGAAAGACAACCATCCCAAACACATGCGGTATCCCCTTCACCACCGGTGAAATTATGGAACCTGAGGAGATGATCTGTGACGCTTGACTGATCACCTTCAATGTACATCCGGCAGGGGGAATGGTTCTTGTCCCATTGGCATTCATAGATGTGGAGTAAAGGCTGTCCGCTTTCGATCGCCTTCTGCACAGCACATTCGTCAACCATGTGACCATCGCACTCCACTTTCCGTGGTGCTGTGCGAGATATCTCCATGCGCGGGTTGACCCTGGCGTGCTGCGCATCGAGGTGCACAGAACACCGAGCAGCATATGGTGCTGGGATTGCGTGTTTAATCGGTGAGTTAGACTCCACGTCCCGCTCTGCGACCTGAGAGTCGGAGTACGTTCTCCTGAGCTGTTTCCCCAGAACTCTGGTACGTGGAGGATCTACTGAATGAAAACGTGGTGGTAACTGCGGGGATGTCCTGACGTCATGCGATGACCGGAATAATTCAGCAGAACTCCCATCAGTGACGTCAAGCTGCTGGTCTTCTTGATTGTCCAACTGATGCAAGGGGTAAACGCCAACCGTGTTTTCCTGCACGGTAAGGGAATGAAACCAGTCGAAGTCGGTAATGGGGAATGACACTGGGGGGACATGGTCTGTAGTCGTACCGGAGTGAAATACAGGATGGTGGTAGTTCACAGTGGCGCAAGGGCCGTCGAAATTATCCCGAGAAAATAGGGGCGATGTGGGATGTGTGATCGAGCTGACGGCCGAGCTAGTATGGCCCTGACTGCTTTGTGGAGCCCGCATCAGTGAAGTGGAATACATTTATTGACGGAAGAGAACATACGGCGACTGTCTTCCCGGCACCAAGGCTATCTCCGCGGAGGAATGTATCAGATCAGCCTGCTGACGCTGATAGTTTGCGACCCAAGCGACAAATGGATAAGCGCACCGGAAGCAATCTCTCTGATAGCCATGAACATATGACGTATTGTCAACAAAGTCGGAGCGGGGAGGAACATAATCCTCGGATGTATGTGAAAATGAATGTTGCGGAGAAATGAAATGTTGACGTCGTAGAGTTGGATTAAGGGAGTTATGAGTTGGACAACTGCAGTGCCGAGCGATCGTATATTAAATAAGGTGCATAATGACGACGGCACACTGCCAACAATCACCTCATGATATCGACGTCATGTTGATTTTGGTTTGTCTCTGCCTGATCGGTTGGTAGACAGGCTTCCTGCTCCGCAAAAGAGCGTTCTCGTGGAACGACAGTCGTCGCAGGAGAACGCTGCAGAGTACCTAGAGCATTACTACAATTAAAGAACGACGTTTAGACTTATCTGTTCAATACAGGCGCTCAGTGACGTACCTGATGGAGAAAGTCGAATAATCTAGATCCATCGCCAACGACGGTGTAGTGAAGAGCAAAGAAGCAGGGAAATGAAGCTTCTAAATGCCTCTATATACTCTTTCTACTTTGCAGGCAACTAACGGTGTGAACCCCGGAGGAGTTGGTTTATATCTTGCATCGTGCCAGGCCACACCCCTTCCGATGCATGTAGAAGCTCACAGGAACTATCACATGCTTGGGCCACACTCCTGATGATGATCGGGCGGAAGGGATAGGTGAGGCATACGTATGGGCGTTCGCGCGTCTAATGAGACGTGGCAGTACAGAGTGGGGTGTGGAGGACGCATAATCTCCAAAGCTAACCTGTGCTTGCCCAGGATGAGTTTTTGGCGCCCATACTGTCGAGCACAGCGTACCTAGGATGGTTGAGTCTACTGTGATAATCTGTTACCTTGAAGGCCTACCTGGAAGAATCTTGATAAAGCGAGTAATCATATCATGCGCACGTTGATAAGCGCGCCATGAAGTAAAAGATGCGCCTGATGCTACTGTCAACATGACTGCAGCGATGCACGACAAATACCGCGAGGCGTCCAAAGTTAGGATACGACCAGCGCCGCTGACGATAATTCGTAGGCAGAGAGCGGAGACTTCCGGACAATTCTAGCAACAGTGCACCGATTCAAGAGAAGTCCGCACCACGATGAGGACGGGTCTGCTTGTTGACAAATACGTGCTTTTAATTTCGTACAACCGAAGTTGTGGTGGAGCTAAGAGAAGCAATGTGTTTTCACCCGACGTGGTAAAGTTCCCACCTCGGCGCAGCGCCCTTTGTTTCATTTCCAAATGAGAGCCATCGGAGAACGAAACAGTTGACACAGCTGGATGGCTGTATGAACATGCTCGAGAGGGTCAAATACCCTCCAGTTTGTAGACATTGTAAACAACTTCTTCGTAGGGGTGAACCTGAAGGTGCTAAATGTCAGGACATCCACCCAAGTTTACGAAACATATGCCTTGCCGCTTTCAAATGACTAATCGCGTCTTTGAGTTGCACTTGTTCGCCTTGATCATGAATCATAATCTCCACCCAGGCCCCCCGGTAAGAGGTTGAGCGCCTGATCTAGGCTTGAATTGTCCTATGGCTGTCCTCAGATGAATAGCCAAGACGTAAGTCATCTTCAGCAAGACTCACCAATTCCGGGAGTGATGAGTGCGCATTCCTGATATTGACCAATTTAGTCAAGCGCATTCAAGCAGCGTTTGAACAACATGCTTAAGGTCTCCTTTGTGTGAGATTTCGGGGCAAAAATAATCAGTTTAAACCGGAGTGACATTGTAGACGGCATCAAAGCTATAGCCTTCGTGAGTGCCACTACGTAATTGAATTTCAAAATTTCCTTTTTTGACGTTACATAGGCTTCGGGGTTTGCCTCTTTCAACATGTTCGTGGTCGCTGTCGTTGGCTAAGTCGATTAAGGTCCGTGAAATCGCATCTACCGTCACGGTGCCACGTTGACTTTGTGCGTCCTACTTCTGAAGATGAATCTGTCACTATACAGTGTAAATGCGTTTCTCATCTTGGACTCCGAAGGACACCGTGTCCTTGCCAAATACTACCGACCAAAAGGACATCCCCAGGGCGAGTCCAAGGATCTCCTGGCATTGAAGGATCAGCGAGCATTCGAGAAGGGTCTATGGCAGAAGACCAAGAAGCCTGGAGGTGTGTAGCCATGTGCGTGTTGGGAAAAACATAGAAGTCAACGTGTCTTTGTTTCAGCTGACATTATACTCTACGACGGTCGTCTTGCAGTCTTCCGACATTCATTGGACCTCATCTTCTACATTATCGGTGGTGCAACAGAAAATGAGATCATGCTCTACTCTGCTCTCACTGCGTTCTCTGACGCAGTCCATTTGCTGTTGCGGAATCAGGTTGAGAAGCGAGCTGTTCTGGAGAACCTCGATATGGTTCTTCTATGCTTGGATGAGACAATTGATGATGGGTAATGCACTATGTTGATCAATGCCCGTATATACTCACACTCAACAGAATCATTGTGGAGACTGATTCCACGACAATCGCATCAAGGGTTAGTCGACCCAAGGCGGACACAACTGAGATCGTAATCAATGAGCAGACGATCATGAATGCATATCAGACCGTCAGGGAAAAAGTACAGCAGAGGATACAGCAGTTGTAGATTTCACATTTTGTAGCGCCAGCTCATTGGCATCGTCGAACATTTTAATGACTAGGCTCAGGAACAGAACGATATTTGACTAGCAAGGGACGATCTATGTTGAAAGGATGATACAAAAACTGCATAAGCGTTGGTACAACAAAATACTTAGTAGCTAATACATAAGAATCTTAATTCAGAGTCCATCCCTGATGGACTCGCAGGGGCTATCCATAATCCTACACTGATACGTGTGCATTCTTATCTTACATATTGATACCCTCCGGTGAGTTCGGGACGTGCCCCGCTTCTATCGAAGCCTACATAGCTTCATATGCATGAAAACGACCTTCTAATGAATGAACAAGGCAAAGCCTCTTGTCCACGAGTTCCACGAGAACGGAACGTCGGAAGTCGTGCCTAAAGAAGCAACGAACTTCATGGAATCTCAGTAATCAGTCCCAAAAAAAATTCAAGACGCTGCTAACCTTCTCTATCTGGTACCGTTGCGGACGATGTACCCGTATACAGCTGCACTGGATGCAGCTACGGCACTCAGAGCCGCTGCAATCTTTTGCAGCGTTGATACCGACTCAGAGGAGAGGCTGAAGTCGGGGTGTTCGTAGATGGCATATGGACGCATGATGATGTGTGGAAAGTGGAATATCAC
Organism: Rhizopogon rudus; assembly: GCA_002995055.1. Taxonomy (NCBI): domain Eukaryota; kingdom Fungi; phylum Basidiomycota; class Agaricomycetes; order Boletales; family Rhizopogonaceae; genus Rhizopogon; species Rhizopogon rudus. The sequence continues at coordinate 24,113 of PVYE01007647.1, forward strand.
TTGAGGCGTCGAGGGTTGAAATACTGATGGACTAAAACTGCTGATACAAGTTAAAGTGAGAGGCTACGAAACGACTACAGATATCTTACCTTGTTCTGTTGGACCTTTATACTTTAAACGCCACCGGAACCGACCTCGGATGAGAATGCAGTGGCTTATCCTTGCTCGGATGGGGGATTTGAAAGAACCGATGATGAGTACAACCCCCTGATATACATAATTTTCACCGCCACTGGCAGGACCAAGAAAGTAACCGCCATACCCGGGGAGTTCCTAGATATTTATTTGTACTGCCAAGCATCTAAAGCGCGCATGTTTATCGAGGGGCTGTACCGTGAGCTGTATGGTAACCAAATGATCATGAGTACCCTTCGGGACCACGGACCACGGTACACATTTATTCCTGTTTAGGTGCATCACTTATAGGTTGCCACTTCACTGAAACACACTAGTCAACTGAAACCACTAGCTTGCAAAGAGACATGGGCACGAACTGCAACTGAAAAGCTGAAGCCCGATGGAGCTTGAAGAATGAAAACGATTTTGGACCTTCTACGTGTCATCGTCGATAAGATTCAGTCTCAAGAAGGCACAAGAATATGGGGACAGAAATGAAGGAGGGTCTAGCCGGAAGTGGCACGCGATTTCAGGTGATTTCTTCTGGCGAAATGAAGGGTTCGACAGATCGGAGGTTACAGTTACACGCACGCCTATTCACTCCGATCCGGCAGCCCGTGAAGCTGACCATTCACACGAAACGTCGTAATAATTATGAGAGAAGTGGTGACAGAGGATAAAGCTCAAGAAGGTACGGCGGGGCACTAACATTACCGGTACTGAAGCTCTACATAGCGTAAATTCTTCAACGAGGTTGAAGTCTGGACAGCGATCGATCGTTGCGATCTAATATTCATGCCTAGGCTACCATGGGGCACAGCTGGCACAGATGGTGACGAATCCATTCGATCCGAGTCCATCTCATCATCTCAGGCTCAACCGTCAATACTACTAGGTTCATGATCATGCACTAAATTTATCACATCAATGCTCGCGGGAAGTCGCAGGTTGGCAGTGCTGGCGTATGCTACCAATGAGCTGGCACAAGTACTACAGCTTCCTTCGGCGCGCAGCGAGCAACGCTGATCATTTGATCAGTCACTTCGCACTTCTCAATGTTGCAGTACGCTTCTGTTGACGACAGCCATCTTTCCCCCATTGGTGCAACGCCCGTAGTTATAGAGAGATGGATGGCCCATCGTGGTGCATGAACCCCAGCATGAAGTTGTGGATCGGAGTTTTTAAAAAGAGTGTTCTGGCACTTTTTCTCTTCTAACTCCGACGATTGGACGTGAACTCCATAACAATTGGATGTTTCTTTGTTTCAAGGCGGAACGCCCGGTGGTCAGGTAAATATTAGATTATCATTATTATGAGATTTCTGTTCCATAGAGCAGTGGCTCTGAGGCCCAGCCGCAGCATTTTAAGTGTTTATGTAATATCGATCATATCAGAAGAAGGTTATTTATATTTATAGCCAACGGTTTGTCCCTGGATAGATTTGAAATTGTTTCTACTCGTTTCAGTTGGCCAGCAACTCGGCCAGCCTACCAATTGTTCTGCGAACTTCTCAGCTCTTCTCAAGTGAGGACTACAATGTAACAATTAACCACCGTGTCATCGCATTTGACTGACTCAGCGCACGGCCTTCTCGCATATATGGGCAACCTATGTGGACGCTCGTCATGAACACCTCGGGGCCCCCACGGATTTGCTCGTTCTCAAGAATTTCACATGTCCATGCATCGCTGAATCTATGGCACAATTGATCGACGGTGATGGATATATATCCACGAGCAGTAGATAAGACAAACGATAAGATCGTATAACAGCATAACAAGGGTCAAAAAGACTTGGTATGAATGAGTAAAAGAACAGTAGCAGGAAGCAACGTGTCTCCGGTAAGTAAAATGAATGACGTAAGTGCGGAACGAAGCTCATGAGAGGAGAGGTATTTAGAACAAACACACAAAATTGCTCGGGAACACATGCCTGCCGGCCTGTCGCCTAGCTTCATCAAGTAACTCTCCGCTCCACCACCCATCTTCTGGTGTATCAGTAACGGCAATGATATCCCCTGCTTGGAAATCGAATTCTTCATCGATGGTTGCTCCGTAATCATACAGGGCTTTCACTGTGAGACATGGATTATGTTAGAATACACCACGGAACCGAATTCAAGAAAAGCATACCGTAAAATAGGATGGGGCGGCCGTCATCAGTATAGGCACCTGTGGGAGGCGGTGGATGACGTGGGAGCTGTGGAGAAGGTGTACGCGTCATGGCAGGACTTGGCGCACGGTAGGCATTCGTATTGTGACCATAGTATGGCTGTTGGTGTGGGTGACTAATAACACCCTGGCTAGGGTGAGCCGCAATTGACGGATTACGTGTAGGCGGGCCATAGTTGATGTAAGGCTGCGATGCCGGCGGAGGAGGCTGGAAAGGAACAACATGTTGAGAGTCATATTGGGGACGTTGACTTTGCTGATTATAGTTGTTGTAATTAGGCTGTGGTGCAGCAGGTGCAGCGTAAGGGGAAACAGGACCATAATCAGTGCGAGGAGGCTGCTGTTGCTGTTGCTGTTGCTGTTGCTGTTGCTGTTGCTGTTGCTGTTGCAGTTGCTGTTGCTGTTGCTGTTGCCGAGTGTCGTTATTATACCCCGAGTATGAATGAGCACTAGGCAGTTGAGCGTGGCCATAGGGTGGTTGACGCGGGGGTTGCGCCATATGATCGACAACGACACGTCCATCTTGGCCAAGAGCAATGCCAACTTGGTTGTTCGGCGTGATCGGTCTCTGAGAGATCGACTGCGCACGAACAAGTGACCCCGCTGGAGGCTGAGCAACGAGATTTTGAGTACCAACACCTGGATAGCCTCCTCTGCTAGATGGGCGGACGCCGTTTGAACCATGGCTTTGATTATTGTTAACAGACGGCGGCGGACCAACATAGCTGTTGGCCCTGCTACGAGGTCGTTGCTCTCCAGGGAATGTACGACCATAGTTGTCGAGGACTTGTTCGACTGGGAGATTCGAGGAAGATGGAGGAAGTGATGGTGGTGGAGGGGCTGCGATGACAGGTTTAGGAGGATTTGGGGAGGTCGAGCGCGACGGCGCAAGGGGGTATGCCCCGACCACAATTTCAGCTGAATTGCGGAAATCGCGACTACTAGAGTTGGTCCTCGAGGGTGCACTGAGCGACTCAGTAGTGGCTTTGCGGGGATCTTGTCCAGATAGAGTATCTCTGCGAACGGTAGGGTGTCTAGCCACGTTTTGGGCAGCAGTGCTCAGTTCAGCCATTCGCCTGACTAATGGGTCATCCTGCTCTCCAACGGGAGGAGAAGTCCGAAGTTGACCTCTCTGTTGCTGCGGATCATTGTTCGGATCAACATCCCAAGCCTTCCCTCCGATAACCAGCTGCGTGTTAGAGACAGTAGGGTCCATTGGATCTCCACGGAGCTCTTGTGTAGGTCGAAGAGCAGATGCTGTACTATTGCGCCTTTGAGACGCTTGAGATTGAACATCACGGGAAGGAGATACGTGTCCATTAACACCGTTCACTTGAGAGCGTCCACTTTGAGATTTTTGGGTCTGACTTCTTGAGAGGGTGGATTCAGCAGGAGAGCTGCGACTTCCACCACCAATCGCCCCTACACCTGCATGGTTGGTATTATCATAGAGGTCGTCCTCCGGTGGAGGTGCGCTGCGCCCTGCCGCTGACCTATGGGATGCTCGAGCAAAGGTTGCAGCATGGGTGGCAATGCGAGTAGAAGATGAGGGCACTGCATCGGAATTGGTGTAGTTGACGAACGCTGGTGGTTCGGGTATTGCATTTCCAGTTGCGTAGTCGCGAACAAAGTTTTCCATCTCCTTCTCCGGTTCCATTTGCTCCAATGCAAGTCGCATTTTCTCGCATGACTAAGGCCGGATCACTAAACAGTGATCGCTGATAATATGAAGACTTACCTCGTCGTCTGATACGCATACTGTCGACACAGAATTGGCATAAGCCCACATGTTATCCTTCATGAACTCCATTCGCTCTTCCTCAAGATCTTGGCAGGAGTCGCAGAAAGCCTTCCAATCATGCTCCCATTTCTGCATAGTTTCCTGCAACACCCGGCTAAACTGGGCATATTCATTTTCGTTCACTTGTATTGTCTGTTGAGCACGTTCGAGCTTCAGATGGATTTTCTCGAGATCTTTGCCCTGAACTAGTGTCGACTGAGCAGTGTAGGAGTTGATACGAAGACAATCAGCTTCATATTTTTCCCGAGCTTTGGTTGCATGCTGTTCGCGTGTTTGCTTGATTTTGACCTCCTTCTCGATAGCGGCCTGATAAGTCTTCTTGTGGTGCTGTTGCTTAGCGGAGAAAGCCGCCGCCTGACCTTCGAGGTCATTTCGCATTTGCTGCGAAAGCTGCAGATGAAAACCAGCTTGCTTATCGGTTTCGAGGCGCAGCGTATCCACGGAGTTCCGAAGTTCCCTGTGGGCTACGATCAGTAATGAAACTTTGTCGTGCGTGGAAGAGGCCTGGATAGAGCCACATGGTGAACGTCGGACACAACCACCATGCGGCTGAATGTTATACAATAGTCATGAGATAGGAAAGAACCCCGGAGTGCTCAGAGAAACAACGTGTAGTTCTGCAAGTTGCGGAGCCACGCCGTCCCGTCCCATCCCACAACCGACAGGCAGTGTTCAGAGAATTCGAGTAGCTCACCCTATCTCATCCTTGCCAATTGACATTTTGGCCAACTTGGCCAGCCGTTTGGCATAATCTTCCTCGATCGCGGATCTGCCGTCATGTGTGAAGTTAAATAGGAAAGGTATACATATCTGAACCAACTCACCTCTCCTTCCAGAAATTCCTCAGCTCCTCCATTGTCCTCGCTGCTCCTCGCATTCGAGCAAACAAGACATCTACACCTCCGTCTCCGACACCCCAAAATGAGTTACAGAAATCCAACGAGCGAATGTTGGCATCTGGGGAAGTGGTCCGAGCGTATTTGGCTAGAGATGTCGTCGATGGCTGCCTCCTGGCAGACATGATTCGTGATTTGTGACGAGACTGACGATCTGGAGAGGTACAACAACCAAACTTGAAGTACTGAATGTCGCCGTTTCAAAGTGAACTGGGTGTCCTGTCAGACGTTCTTGAGTGTGTGCATCCAACGCCTCAGCGCTTGTGGCAGTGCCGCAGGAACTGCCACAAATGTGATGGCTGCGCGGCGACACAATTACAACATCGGATCCAGACTTCCACATAAGATACTTACAAGCGTTCACAAATTTCACATTACCGTTGACAAGACTACGTATACCAGAGCGCTCAGCTTTCTTTGGCTCTCAATGAGAGCTTGAGGGGTCAAGCAAGGGTTAGCGCTGAGTAAGCACTGAATAACTTGAGTGCTTCATATAATACTCTATGGTCTGTCTGTAGGGGAGACTAAGTCGCTATGCATTGAGTCATCTACATCTTTCGAAAACGGACACATCGATTTCAGTCCATGCTACGCACCGAACTTTTCTCGAGATTGGTCATCGGTCACCAACTCGCTGGTGGAATGGCTAATGGTAGCAAAATGGATTGCTGATTGTTAATCGTAATAGCATGCAACACGAGATAGCAGGGGAATGTTATAAAGATACTTGAGAAATTCATCCCACTCTATCAGATGAATCCATTGAAAAGATGGATCGTTTTGGATCTTGCTTGACCCGATCATCTTTGAGCATTCTGTAGAGGAATCAAGGCATGAGCTATATTTCATGAGGGAAAAACTCACCGTGAATCAACTCGTGCATCTTCACCCTCAATTCCAAGCACTGCCTGTGGTGTCTTGGCTTCAATGACCTGTCGGTGGCGTAACGGGCTGCTTAATTTTCTTTCAGAAGAACGGGACGTTGCTCACATAGTGATTATCGCAGTGTGGACAAAACTCATCGCTCTCCTCATAGTTCGACATATCCTTCCGAAATGCTTTCTTGCACTTCTTGCACATGAACGCCATCTCAGTTGTCTTCCCTAACCTATGATCTTGCGTCTCTGCATGACATTCTGCACAGTCAAACCATTGCTTGCAGCATGGAGCCCGTATCGAAACTTGAGCGTTGAGTACATGTTTGCTGAAATTGAGGTGATGAATGCGGCACTGAGATGGTTGGAATACAACACGCTACCGACCACATCACGATGAAGAAGCTGACGACTGACACTGTGATAGCACACTGTGCAGACTGAAGTTGATCCAGACCAAATCGATCTTATAATCGAGGGACTGCGTTCTCTAGCGGCATGACTCTTTCCCACGCCCGTACCTCATGCCATTGACCTTTTCCTATTGACTAACATCAGCACGACTTCAAAGTGGATAGTACCAACGTCCGGGGCGTAGGATGAGGTCATAAAATTACGCTCCAAACCAACACGCGACCTGTTTATTTAAGATTTCAACCAAAAAAAAGTGGAAACTCGGCCTTATGGTGAATCGTGCGACTGCCCCATTACATAAATATCCGATTGCTCAGACATGCCACCGCACTGTCTGACATGTTCATGTTGATCTATACAGCCGTTCAGTCGAGAGAGGGCTTGTATCATACTGAATTTTTAAAGTCGTGGTGCGAGGACTGCAACACAAAACTATACAACACAGAAGTAGTCCATAGCTGAAAATAATATCCTGAATAATTTGTGGTAAGTAAGGTATTAGTGTGAAAGATAAGGGCCATGAGCAGAATAATGATCTTGTCAGTCGACAGGTAAATTTTTGCAGTGCATTCATGTAGTATCACCGGTACCAATACGGCGGGTCTCCAATCTCTGCCCCCTCCATCAGCCTCCATTGACATCACTAGCAGCGTAATGGGGGTCACTCACCAAGCGGTGATCTCCAGTTATGCACAACGTGATTCACATTCGACTTCCGCAAGATTGTGTTATATCTCGACAAAGCAACATCCGTGAGGACACTCCCCAGTTCCACATCCCCATCCTTCGTTCTGCGATTCGGCTGTAGGGTTAATGAAGGTGATACATCAAACGATCTGTCAGGTAGAGGAGCCATGTCATCTATTTCCTCGATTCCAATTTTGTGAGTTGAACGGGAGAGATAGAAGCTAAGATCTGCTGAATCATAGGGCAATCCGTCCGCGGATGTTGCGGGACTAGCGATTCGCTGACGCTCTGTGACGGACTGTTGGCGGCGCTCACGAGCCGCCTCCCTATTGGCCATTTCTCCCTTGATTGATCGTGGAAAGAATATCTGAGATTTTCAGTCTTGAATCAAATCACATAACCAGCACCAATAAATGACGCACGACAAGGGTGATCCCTGAGGACACGACAAAGCCTATGCCCGCAATCATGGCCAATAGGTCTAATGAGAACGTAACTGGTTAACGACACTCATTCCTGCCAAGCCTGACGAAATTGCATACCAGAGGGAAACCTAGATTGATAAACGATAAGCATGTATCAGACATGGGGGAAATGATAAGCGCACATTTTATCATTGATGTGCTGATGCGGTCTTACACCATCAATGCCTAAGATCACAAACGGCACTGTGAAGAGGAAACGGAAGAGGACTCGGATGCACTTCCGTAAATCACACATTAGTTAAGTAATGATAATGCACCTGCCTACTTACGTTGAGCTCATGGAACTTAGTGAGCCGAACCATCGTACTCGTATCAACTTCAGCTTGTTTCTATGGAGAAAAAAATGGAAAGATTAATCTGGCTCATTCTCTCGGCTATTAGAATGAACTAACCAGACTCTCGAGAAATCTAGGAAATACCCATAAAATTGGAAGAAACCATATTGTCAAAGACAGGCTTCCGAGACTCCCGGCCAAGAATGTGTAAGCCTCGCACTAGTCAGAGTTTACCGTAGAGACTGATCAGCGTCTAGCCCGGATATTCAGATGTATGCATCAAACCTTGTATAGGTCTTCCCGTGTAAAGATTGTCACAAGAGGCATATAAAGGACTGCCATTCCAGAACCGAACGCCCATGTCTTGAAATATAAGCTTCGGAACCAATCTCGTTGTGCAGAACTAGAATTCACGACAAAAAGCCAGAAGCATAGTTCTGCGGAGGCACAAGGTCAGTTTCAGTTTAAGATGCAAAACTATGAATATGAACCTTCTAGGTGTGTCACTCTTAGCTGAAACGTTAGCCCGCGTCGCAAATATCTCAGAGGCATACTCACATCTCTAATCCCCATGAAATTGAAAAACAGAGGTACAGTGGGAAGATAGCGTTTTGTGCGGTGCCGCTCCATAACTCATATGGAGTTGGTACAACTTTGAAGTAGTTTGGCGTGAGCAGCAATGTCAACGTTGCCAGTTGGTGACCACTTACTGCCCATCCCAGGAATAGAAGTGTAACCATAGATGTACTTGATAATGGCGAAACCCAAAGCATAGACCATAGCTAACGGAATGCCGGCTAAATAGGAATACTGCGAGATTGTAAGGATGGTATAATAGTAATTGAATTCGTGGCGCACCGTCATGACACGCTTGAATGTCCCAGAATACGGTCCATGGTTCCACCTATAAAAATGCGGGTCATTCGCAATTCATGTATGCAATGTTCTGCTCACTTTACACATTTAAAATGATCGAAAGACCAGAGATGATAAACCACGAAGGATTCCAACTGCCATCTAGCGATTAGTATTCCATCCATTGGATATGTACACTGCAGGCAGACCATGACTATCATTATCGCCCAGATAAGGTTGACGCCGGGAGTTGTGTGCGCCATGGAAAGGAGAGAGGAACGGAAAGGAGTAGAGAAGGAGAAGAAGGGGAAAAGGAAACCAGCTGTGAGCTTTGGGCTCAGTTGCACGTAGTATGTGTATGTTAAACGTTATAGTGGTCGTTAGGTTGGAGAACGGAACTAGTCGCGTCTGAGTTGAGGATCTCTTTCATTCATCTGATGGGGATCAGGAAAGAGAAACGGATCTGCCTGGAAAGTAACATATAAGTAACATATAATTATAGCACCTCGTGCCCCACGTTCCGGCTAACAACATAGACGGACTGTGAGTTCGGAAGCACATGGTGAGCGGACCAAGGACATGTGGGGCCCATCAGCTGAGCCGGGAGTGATCTGATGTGGCACAGCTTATGACGAGACTGGTTGGGCCAAGCACTGAAGCAGTGCAAGAACAAACTAGTCCTAGCTCGTTCAACCCGCACTTTCGTGGCGGTTAGCTGCGGTGGACCCTGAAGTTGGTGAGCTCAAGTCTCCCCTAGTAATAAGTAACTAGTCAAAAGAAAGACAACGAAAGCTGACATCAATTTGCATCACAAGGCCAAATTTACAGTTTACTATGTAGTTACTATAAACGAACGAACCGGCGGACCGAGCCTATGTTTCAACTTTTGGTGATCATCATTTTCCATCTCTCTTGAGCAATTATCCAACGAGTATTTTCACAATGACTACATGGCCGCTGCCCACAGAAGATGACAAGGAAAACCTCCTCTTATCATGCCGATACGACGATCTCGACGACGTCCAGAGTTTCATCACAAAATTTGGCTCAGATGCCCTCTCCAGCGTCCGAGACGACAATGGAAACACCGTACTACACATGGCATGCGGTAATGGTCACATAGGTGAGATGCGATCCCACCGCATCATATTTCCCCGCCATCAAGATTGATTTGGGAAAGATACCTTGTAGACATCTTGGATTATATTCTTCCTATTGTCTCCCCTTCCGTTCTATCTGCACAAAATAGTGCTGGCTCTACTGCCTTGCACTGGGCAGCGCTGAACCAGCACATCGAAGTAGCGCGGAAGCTGGTCCACTTTCCTGAAGGACCAGGTGTTGATCTAATCGATATCAAGAATACCGCTGGGAGATCACCCCTGGGCGAAGCCGAAATGGTTGGGTGGGATGAAGGCGCAAGATGGCTTGTGCAGGAGATGAAGCTCGATGAAGCAGGGAATGACGTCAATGATACGGAAGAAGATGTCCTACTGGATACTGCACATGAAGTAGAAGTTGAGATCCAAGATGCGGATGGTCAAGTGGCCAAGATGACGATAGGTGGTAGCTCACACACAGCTGATTCTATGAGCTAAGTGCGTAGTTTTGATCCGGCGATCGGTACTTGGTGCACTGACCCTTATCATGATAGCAATATCAGATGATCTTATCGTGTGTTTAGAAACTCCAACGCCAGGTTATCACACCGTATCTGAACATTTCACTTTTGGACAGGTAGTGTTAAGTAGTTCCGCAGTACTAACTTTGCAGTAATTGTATTGAAGAAGGTCTTGAATATTGACAGGATGTCTCCATTGAGTCGCACTGATCTCCCAAGATGTGACGCAAGCTGTCGGGAACGCGTGTGGGATAGACTGGGACTCGAAATGGCATGGCACTCACAGCCAAATTTCAATGGTATGTATAGAACGAGAGAATACCACAGGATCGATTACGTATGGAGGATGGCAGGAAATAAACAATTTCCCCATGTAACAGCAACGTAAAACTCACAGAATTGAACCTTGGTCATGTTCCGGTGGATTCCACGACGTGCGTTTGTTGATAGGGGTTACATAGGAGGTTCAGCATCGTAACGTGCTTATCAGTAACAGAGTCCGACAAACGGTTTCATTCAAATCTGACTCTGCTGCCCACCACTATGCCCTCACGTACCATGGTTTATCTTTCTCTCAATATCTGCGGATTGGTCCCGTGGGCGATTGGGAAAGAAAACCCTGCGCTTCCACGCAACTGCCTCTGAAGTTTTGAAGAGCAATTAGTATCTTTCGAAGTTGCGAACGGACTCCAATTTCCAAATTAACGAATCAAATAGATGACATCCACTGTGGGACAATATGCAGAACTCTCCAGGCACATGCCCCTGCGGAGGAACGTACTAGCATAGCATGCGCGGGAGAACGTCACATCAATATTCCAGGGAACAGCACCGTGTTGTATCAGGCCGCATCAAAGTTCGGATAACCGAGTTTTAATTGGCTACGAGACCATCACCAGCGTGCTGATGTTGCGTCTGAGACCCTGTGGTGAACTATGTGAACTTTCGCCCAACAATTGTTCACGGAGGTGAATTCATCGTTCTGGATGCACTGCCAGTGGAACGGGCCTCTGATCACGGGCGGTATTGGCTTGAGACATGTCTTCAGCCCTCCTCAGCTTGATGACGGTGACTCCTCATCTTTCTTGCACAGCTGCTCCAAAAAAAATAGTCGAGGTCATCAAATTTTCGTCAAATCTGCCGCCTGGTGCAGCGTCTGTAACGAAAGGTTCATTTAATGGATCGTGGTTGCACCTGGAAAGGTTCGGCGTGCTGACGCTCCGGTGATGCGTGTTGAATTGCATAGCTGTCATATCCGTTGCCATCACGCCAGTGGGGGAGTCGCGTTCTAGTTATATCATGTCGTCTGGAGGGTTGCTTCTTGGTCCGGGATGGATTACCAGCCCTCGATCCTATCTGTGAATTCACAGGTCACAGATGGGGTGGCAGGGTCATCAAAACACGGAGAATTGGCTAGCCACGACCGATCGCTTCTTCTATTGCCATTGCAAGATGTCCAGCAACTCCCCCTGAGCTTCGGCTTAATCATATCAGACTTTTTCATAATGGAGCTTGACCACCTTTGCAGGTCTATCAAGCACCGTCGTCTGAAGGAAAGTGTCGATGGAGGAGCACATGCAACACGGTCACCTAGTTTTACACTTACGCCACATGCACCTCTATCTGGGCTACGAATTTCCGAATGGAACACCGGCACGTTGAGGTCACTTCCAGGCATCAGCCCTTTCAGAGCACGGAATGACTTCATTACGCGTTTTATATTCGCCCTGCAAAAACTATTTCAGCCCTTCTGAAGACCGGTTCGCAAACACTTCTCCGTATATGTTTAACCTACGTTCTCATTCAGCGGGAGATTACATATTGCGTCAGCTTGGAAAAACCCTGGAAAAGTTATCGCTGGATGAGAGGCTTGAGAAAGACACCCTCCCTGAATACGCGATGTACTGCGATAGAAGACGTCCAAATGACGACGATTAACTCCCAGGGTTCCTCTACATAGGCAGACCCGGTCCTCAGATGAAGGCAGGCAGTCATTCCTTCTGTACTAATTACGAAGGACCCGGAACCTTTGTCTCCCTTCTAATGGTCTGGCTACAGGAGACCTTCAGTTTCACCGCAAATTTTGTCATATCGTTGCTGGTTTGTACAACCTGTGCTTGCGGGAAAAAGAGTGAAGCATTTCTGGGATATTCAAGTTGATCATGAAAGAGCAAAGGTGTGATGGGCCTGATGGCTAGAGCAAGCTCAATAATGAGCAAAAAAAATCGAGGCGTTACCAGGGTTCGAACCTGGGTTTCGGGAAAATCACAAGTCAAAATCCCGAGTGATAACCACTACACTATAACGCCGTGTTACTTGTTCCGAAAGTTAGGGTGAATTCAGGCCCGTCCATCCAACTTGCCATGGGGACCGCAGGGCGTACAGTTATGATGGTGGCTGAATCTAGTGAGCGCCGCAGGGTTGAGCTGAGAAGTATTCCTCTATATGACATCGTGTAGAGCGTGAAAGGAGAACAGAGGGAATTTACCCGTTTTCCCCGTGCGAACGGAAGTATCGTCTATTGTTGGGCAACCTGCAACTCGATGCCTTCATCATTTTGTCTACGGGGTGTGCTGGAGAAAGGGTTTTCGTTTGAGCCCAGATGGGGGGGTCGGGGTGTGCGTGTGCGTCGGAAAAGCGGCCAAGGAGAGTGCGTTCGACGACAAGATGTTGAGGTGCGGTAGGGGGGGCGTATGTATGTTCTGGCAGAGGACTGAGAATACGGTCAGAAAAAACTTGAACAAGATATTGATGGCATACGTGAGGATGATCAGATGAGTTGTCCATTCTCGAGGTTCCACAACCGCACTGTACCGTTATAAGGCTAGTATGATGCGCTCGCGAGGAATCAGGATAGAAATATTGCGATACCACGGATGGCATCGCCAGGGCGCTCTGTCAAAATTGGGATAAGCTGCCAAGTGGTTGTACTCCATGTCCTAATCGACTCGTTTAGGACGTGGAATACAGCCATTAAATCGAGTCAATGAATGGCCCAGTGGGCTAGAGATGGGTCCCCCGTCCGCAGTCCAAACTAAATTACTAATGCAGAAATTGGTGATTGAGTTTGCCTGTATTTGAATCCCAGACTCGGTCCCTCATTCTCCTCGCTATCTCCACCAGTCTCAATCAAGGTACCATCTGGCGAGGAGATAACTGCCATCACGGAGGTGAGCCCGGTCTTGATTGATTCAACGATGGTTTCTCCGCTCTTAATATCCCACACCTCAACGAGAACGCCCTTCTGTGCCCCGTTCATTTAGTGATGATCTTGCCTGTGCCAATGTCCCATAACCGTACTCTACCGTCCTCACTACCGCTAGCTACTAATTTCTTCTCATCCCGAGACAACGCTATAGTACACTTCCTCTGTCCTGCTAGTCATTCTCAATTGGTTCTCCACTCTCCAAGTTCCATACTTGCAGCGAGCCGTCATTTGAACAAGTGATAATTCGTTGTCCGTCTGGCAGCTTTATTAGAAGGAACGACATCTTCCTTCGTCTATAAAGGTCTGGCTAGGGGAGACTAGTTCTGGCAGATGCTATTACAACCGTTGACCCTTTTTACGTGTCCTTTCAATTTCCGGCAGGGCCCTATGTCTTGATTCTCTTGCGTCCCAGTGGCTGGAAAAGACATTGCCTGAACCAAATATTGCTATTAACCAACGCAGCACCTTCTTAACTTTTTTCAACTTCCGTCTAGGTCGATTTGGAGACAGGATGTGAATGAAGGGCATAAAACGGTCCGAGTCGAAAGTTAAGCGTCGTCAATTGAGAGCAAGGGTTGAGTGGAGTGGAAGTCTGAGTTATCACCGCTGTACGTTATTATTATGCATGCGCTTACCCTCGTGTACTACTGCCACCATAGCTAATAGCACAGGCTGCAATTGATGCGCCCACTTGCGACTCGGAGTTTGGCGCCTATTTCTCATCCCACATCGTCAGTCACGATCTTCAATCTACGGCGCGTGTACCCGCGACATAGCATTCTCCGATCATGTCTCAATATAGGACGTCCCATTCTCATGGAGCCCGTTTCTTGATGTAAGCTTGGTTATGTTTTTCTAAAATTTTGAGCGGCGAACAATTCTTCGGACTACGATGCTTGAGTTGCCCAACGTTGGTGACTAGACCTTGAGTTTCAAGTACGGGCGACCGGCACAGGCCGAAGCTCCCGGAGGGCCACAGTGCGCTGAGCCTCGCTTGTCACATACATATCACTTCCATTGTCGTCTATAGGGCTCTATGGGAATTGATCACTACAAACTAAGTACGGCCCAGTACCGTCTACAGGTTGCCGACCGACTGACCTATTCTACTGCGTCGAAGAGTATCCAGCAGGACAATTTTGGTATGCAAGACTACTCGACCCGCTGCGCATGTAGCATATTTTGGCAGGAATGCACTCTCCAGTGCAATTCGTGCTTGCAACAGAACTCTTCGACTGGTGTGTGTGGAACGTCTGTCATAAAAGTCAGCTGAAGACGGAATTTCATTCAAGCTGGATTGGATATTACCTGGACTAGAGCAGGATTCATATCCATTTCTGTGACAACAGTCGTTATTATTACCGGCTCAAGGAGACAAGAGAAACGGGACCAACGTTCGGTAACAAGGTGCCACCATGTTGCATTGAGAGGGTCGTTCTCTGACCAAGTGATATTGCCTCCGTATGCCTCACGAGTACTGTACTCTAGATAGTACGTCGGGCCAACTTCAGTCTGATTGTCCAATGTTGGAAACTCGTTCACGTCGGCGACGAAACTGCAACATGTGGATACGTGAGTGACAGTCAATCACACCCAGTACGGCTGCCTACGTGTATGCATCCAGGATATCGAAAGTCTAATCAAGCATTTAGCCCTCTGAGTGAAAATGGAGATGAAAGAAGAACCTACAGCCGAATCCACTTCGTAGAGACGGAAGCCAGAGTTGAGGTTCGTCAAGGGAGTGAGTGATGGCATAATCTACATGATGAAGTGAATAAACGTTCGAAACGGATCTCCTAGCTTCTCACCCATGATACAGCCAACGCAGTATCGGCAGTCATGACTGTGCCGTTATTCGCGTAGTAGATCTGTAGACAATTCCAGCCTGACCGTTAATGAAACCAAGCTCAAAAAGACATACAGCAAGCTGATCCTCGTGGGTGTGGCCAAAGAAGATGTCTGAACATAAGATAGTCACGATGAAGGTCAATGAATATGAATTGGAAGAACTCACTGGCAATGACATGAGGCGAGTAACGGTCGATACTACAGTGGGCGTAAACATCTTTCATGACCCATCATGAGTTAGAGAACTTACATTTGGTAGACTCCATGTGAATCGATGTTAGAAATGCTGAGGACGACAGTAGCATGAGCTCACTTACAGAGGTTAGCCGGATTTATCTGCGATTGAGTTCCGTCCCATCCAGTCAGCACATGTCCGACAACCCACACTACAGAGAGGTAAATATTCAAATCATGCCCTCTGTCAATTTCACGAACCTCTTTCGCCGGCATCCTCGGAAGCCTGTAGCTCGTCCGTGAGGAATCGCAGCACACCGAACGGATCAGGTTCCGTAGCGTTAATATAACTGTAGTAGTTGTTCCTGCAAGGAGTGAGCTAAACATGTTATGAAGCACTGAGTTCTGTCCGAACGTACGTATACCCTTCAAAGAGAGAAATCAGGGATGCACATAATTTCTGGTTGGAGACAGCTTACAAATGTCGGTATCGAGCGAGATGATCTTGAGGCCATCCGTACGTTTCACGGCATATGCCGCGTAATGGGTTGCAGCGTACTCGGTCACATTTTCAGCAAGCCAGCCTTCGTACTGCCACATAGCAGAAACGTGTTCATACAACCTGTAGGCGGTCATCATCTGATGCACATGAAGGCAACATTCTAACTTACCAGTTGAACTGCGACCCGAGAGGACCGCCCATAGCGTATGGAATCATCTGGAACTGCATGTAGGTGTCGTGGTTTCCAAGTGTCGCATAGACAGGCGCGGGACCAAGGTACTTCTTCAGCAAGTTGTAGACCATGACCTAGCAACCGTTATGAAGCGCGTTTACTTTCGATAATAGGAAGTTCACAATACCTCAGCATACTCAACGTAGGCCCTTGCAAGTAGCATGAGCTCATCATGAAACTTATTAATTGGAGAAAACTGACCTTGAATATTGGTTGTCGGAGTCATGGGAAGTTATATCACCAGTAAAGATAGAAAAGTCGGGGCCAGTTTCTTCTGTACCAGTGAGAGGTCCAATGGCTTGCATTGCCGAGAGCATCAGGTCCATCGGGGTGTCACTGCGAGCACCACGTTAAACTTATAATTTCTTCTTAGAGTCGGTTATTAAATTACCAATAGTATGCACCAAAGCGAGCTGCAGGAAGCACAATCTGATCAGGGCTTACGGCATTGAAAGCATTTTCACGACAACACATGTATGCGGAACAGTTGGCTTCAGCGCCAATCGCATAACCTGGAGAAGGTATTATCACTCAATGTTTAAGATTTGAATCAAACAAAACGCACGAGGGTCGATGTGAATATCAGAAACGTGAAGAACCTTCAGACGTTCACCACTGGGCTGTATTGGAGGGGGCAGCGGATTTGGTTTCGGCTTTGCGAACCAGCCGGTCATGTTGAGAGGCACAGTTGGTGGAATGGGGCACAATGCAAGATGGTTACAAAGCGTCTGAGAAGGAGAAAGAAATTGACATATTATCTCGACCAAAATCACAGTTTGCGTACCTGGCCGTCATATCCACCAACATTGGCAAGCGAAAGAACTTGCGACAAAGTTGAACCAAGCGCAAACTGGCTGTACTCATCGTAGCACGTTGTAGAGTAGTTGAAGTACTCGCAGACTGCCTCGGCAAGCAACGGTCCCTGTTCGGGAGCCGCAAGCACAAGCATTTTTCCAACGGCGAGGGAGGCTTGGCACTGTGCGCAAGTGTTGTTAGCAAGAGCAGGATTGGTAGCAATTGCTTGAATTTGCGCTAGAGCTTGTTCCATAAGCTGCGAAGGTGTTGCTGCCTCGGGAAGGAGATGAGGGTCCACTGTATCATTCTGATGAATGACGTCGCAGTTTGTTAATTTACGCCATGGTAGAGATGTGGTAACTGTACCTTTGGGAAGTTGGCAGGATCTGACAACACATAGGGAAAAATCTCATTCTGACAAAGTTGATGAGATTAGCTAGACCCTTGAGATCTCATTAAACAATACAGACCGTCACAGGATCCGTTATGACAGGCTGTGGCTGGGCCGAAGTAGCAGTAGGATCATTCCAATATGTCCCATATACTGAAGTCGGAAAGGCACCAGGTGCAGTGTACACCGTAGCGCCGATATCGTTCGCTCGTGCTTGATAGGAAGCCAATAATATGAAACCAGCTAACCTGGAAAAGGGGAGCATCGTGGCAAACGAGCTTCTGGACTACCCTGACTTCTGACATTGTAGCTTTTATATGCGGTTTTCCTGTCGATATTTTAAACACACAATGGCAGGTAGTGGCAGCATGTGAAGAGAGTGACACATATCTAACGCACGTTCGCCCGACACCACCTGCAAGAAGTGATGTCAACCGCGTGACTCATAAGAGCATGGGCTCGCTATGAATTCGCCTAGGAGTTGTACTACCAGGTAACAGGAGACACCACCTCAAGACTTGGTGACCCGTTAAGGTAAGTCTATTGCAGCTTTCAGTTTCAAATTTGAAACGTTGATAGACTCGTCTGGCTAGAGCTTCATCAGATCTTGCGTACTAAATACCATCAACAACACGTGCCTGTGCTTCTGCGGTCCGGTGGTGGGACGCAGTGGTGGTACTTTCAGCCGCTCAGATAACAAGGTGATCATATGGGCCGACAGAGATATATGATGGAGATTTGCATCCCATGTCGACGTACGCGTCTTGATAATGTTGTTAACTTACTGCTGCAGAAAAATAGGAAGCATAGTATGTAAGTCACGATACCGGTGAGAGACTCGAATGTCTACTTAGTGGTTTGCATCTGCGCCACAAAAATCCTGGTGTGTGCTGCGCATAATAATTAACAACTTGGAAGTGGTGATAGTGGCACAGGAGACGTAGTTGGCGTAGTAGGCAGATCTCAACTGATACTAAACTCCGAATCATGTTGAGTGCGTCTTTCGGCTTTGAACTGAATCAATGATTCTTCCGTCAATAATCTCCGTGTTCTTGGTCGGTCTGGGACCTTTCAAACCTGAGTTACATTAGTCTTCGCTCGTTCCTCCGAGGGTTTTATGATGATATACTACGCGTGTCTACTGGTACGTCAGCCCTTCAGGTTTGTGTTAGGTTCGACTGGTTGCAGGGACACATCTCCGTGCTAAGTCGGGATGAAAACTTTCTTCTGAGACATTCCAGAATCCATACTGACTCCGGTATGTCAATGTTTATGATATCGACCTCTTGGAAAACCCTTTGAGCAAGCCCCAACTGAACTGAGGGCTTTCCCTGACCAGCACCGTCTAACCTGCCTCGAGGTCGCTTGTGTTAATCCACCCTGTTTTTGCCTATAAAAACCCCAGCATTCGCTCACCTCTTCTCTAGCGTTTTTCAGCTCTAACCTTTGTCTAACCTTCCAGATTTCTTTAATCGTTTTCGTCGTCTGCGACCTTCTCACTCAAGAGTTTTCGAGCTCTTTGCATGTACTCGAACCAACTCGGTAGCCCCCATAACCCCCATAGAGGCTCCAAGCACTCCTGCGCAGGCTTTCTAGCAGCTGATTGATTTCGTGTTCCATCCTTCCTGCCCAAATTTCACTCGTACATACTATGGCTCCCCGACTTCCCGTCATAACCTCTTCGGGTTGCAACACCCCTGATTCTGAATTGGAGTCAATTGTTTCAGTTCATCCGACCGCTGCTCGTCGCCCCAACTACATCACCGTCCAGTCTGAAAACACCGTGTACACCGACGATCATATTACCGCCAAGTACCTCGACCGCGGTGCTGACGTTGTGGTTTCGGATGGCCAGTTCATTGTTACACCCACTGTCAAGCCTTACGCATTCCAGACAACCCGCAAGGTTGGCAAGACCGGGTATGTCATGAATCATCTTCAAATTCCTTTTTCTCTTTCTGATGTGTGCACTCGACAGACTTATGATGATCGGTCTCGCTGGCAACAATGGCTCCACGCTCTGCGCGACCATCCTCGCAAACAAGCACCACATCTCCTGGCACACCAAGGAAGGCATTCAGCAGCCTAACTACATTGGATCTCTCCTTCGCGCCTCCACGGTTCGCATTGGCACTGAACCGAGTACCGGTAAGGAAGTTCACGTCCCTATCTCTGACGTGCTTCCCATGGTACACCCCAACGACCTTGTTCTTGGTGGCTGGGATATCTCTGGCCTGCCCATGGACAAGGCGATGGAACGTGCCAAGGTGCTCGACTATGATCTTCAGCGCCAGGTCAAACCGCACATGGCACTTCTCGACCGTCCTCTTCCTTCAGTATACTACCCCGACTTCATCGCTGCCAACCAGGAGGCACGCGCGGATAATGTCATTCCTGGCACTGACAAGCAAGTTCATCTTGAGCACATACGGGCTGACATTCGCCGCTTCAAGGCTGAGAACGAGCTTGACCGTGCCATCGTATTTTGGACTGCAAACACAGAGCGCTACAGCGATATCATTCCTGGTGTTAACGACACTGCCGACAACATCCTTGCTTCCATCAAGAATTCGCATCCGGAGGTATCTCCTTCGACTCTCTTCGCTGTTGCTGCCATTCTCGAGGGTGAGCCATTCATTAATGGTGCTCCCCAGAACACGTTCGTGCCTGGTGTCATCGCCTTGGCTGAGCGTGAGAAGTCTTTCATTGGCGGTGACGACTTGAAGTCTGGTCAGACGAAGCTGAAATCTGTGCTCGCCGAGTTCCTCGTGAACGCTGGTATTAAGCCGCTGTCCATCGCATCGTACAACCATCTTGGAAACAACGATGGGCACAATTTGAGCGCGGAGCCGCAATTCAAGAGCAAGGAGATTAGCAAGAGCAGCGTTGTGGATGATATGGTAGATGCCAACCGCTTGCTCTATAAGCCGCCTGTTCCAGGCGCAAAGGGCAAGGCGGCCAAGGGCGAGCACCCTGATCACGTCGTTGTGATTAAGTACGTGCCTGCAGTGGGTGACTCGAAGAGGGCAATCGACGAGTACTACTCTGAGATCTTTTGTGGCGGGAGACAAACCATCAACATCTTCAATGAGTGCGAGGTCTGTAAAATGCTTCTAATGGAATACTCCTCTGATATCGAGTATTTGTACAGGACTCTTTGCTTGCGACACCGTTGATTCTCGACTTAACCATCCTTGCTGAGCTGCTC
Organism: Rhizopogon rudus; assembly: GCA_002995055.1. NCBI lineage: Eukaryota > Fungi > Basidiomycota > Agaricomycetes > Boletales > Rhizopogonaceae > Rhizopogon > Rhizopogon rudus. The sequence continues at coordinate 44,665 of PVYE01007647.1, forward strand.
ACTCGTGTCAAGTACCGCGGGGAAGGCCAGACTGATTTTGCGCCTCTGTACCCTGTCTTGTCGCTCCTCTCATACATGTGCAAGGCGCCTCTCGTCAAGCCTGGTTAGTGCCTTTTTTCACTTGTGGTCTTTCATGTGCTAACGCGCATGCCTAGGCACTGACGTTGTCAACAGTCTCGGCAGGCAGCGCAATGCGCTGGAGAGCTTCCTGAAGGCTTGCGTCGGCCTCGAGGGCAACAGCGACCTTCTCTTGGAGACTCGTATCTGGTGAACTCCCGTCATGCTGCTGCGAATTGCACCCTGGTTTCAACAACCCGATAATTTTTTTTCTTTCATATCAGTACACGTGGTCTTCAACTGATCGCGAACATTTCAAGCACTCATTGAACTGATATATACTTCGATAGTTTAGATACAGCCATACCATACCATCACATCCTATATATCATGCAATGATTGAATGTACTTCGTTGCGATTGACTTCTCGAAAATATTTTCTTACTCAAATGGATTTCAAGTTTTGGACGAGTCCATTTAGATGACTGTAGCCTAGGCACTCTTGAAAGTTTTCGACTCAGGAATAACATTAGCACGTGACCGCGTCTGAATGAATGCTATATTTGGATCACTACTCTGCTTATTCTGCGCGCTAGTGGCAACTTCAAGTTGAAAAGTCTGCAGTGCTTCCTGTCTCCCGCGTTCTTCTATAGTAGGAATTCAAATTGATGCAAAGACTCGGATGCGAAGAGACATAACTGCGGCCGTCGGCGCGACCTAACAGTCAACGGGTTGATCCGGAGAAGCTTCGATGCTCCACCTACTGGCACTTAAGCGGCTCCAGAATTACTGATTTCGTCACCTCGTTCGATTTTCATTCGAGATTCCTAATTGATGCGGCTTCCATGATTAAGTAGCTTTGGTGGATGTAAAACGTGTTTCCGCGAAGACAAATCAACTGGTGTGGACCCAGTGGACAGTCAGTAGTACTCAGTAAGTTAAACGCCCGCCACGAATCTTGTAACCGGCTTATCGTCTTTCTGATGCCAAGGTCTGGATCCAGGGTTCCACTGTCAGCTCAGGCGCTCCGTTCTTAAGGGCATGTTAGCCCGACGCTAACGGCCACCTTCTTCTCCTCACGCCCTTACGTTGCAGGTCATGGCTGGTCAACCAAATGATGACATCGAACGAGCAGGTCCTAGTATGGGTATGCATTCAACGTTCCATCAATTCAGCAGAGTTATTGAGAAATCGCACAGACAGCCAACGCGAGGAACAGCCCCGCGAACAGGATTCAAATCATGTTACAACTGCGGCAGTAGAGGCAGCACTCGTTGATCTGTGGACGAAAAGACTCCAGATGCTCACTCTTGTGGTCAGTCATTGGCACACTCTCAGATTTTTTTCTAACAACCCATCAGACAACGTTTCTCGCTTCAATCGATGGTCAATTCTTCTCGCTCACCAATAATGCACCATCGCAGGTAACGACGCATTCAAGCGTGAAATCCCAGGAGTTTGTGTATTCATGCTTCACTGGTGCACTTGTCTTCCATGTATGTGCTTGTGAGTGCCAAGATGGTTAGAGAAAAGTGCGAGACACTTACGGGCGAACTTAGCGCTCGTGGGATATGCAGCATCTTTTGCTCTCATTCGATATGAATACGTCAATGCGGAAGTCCCTTCCATCAGACAGAGCATCGAGCAGCGTGACCCCACCAGTCCTTCCGCAGTTAAGTTTGGAAAGCCATCGCTTCGGCATAGACCCATCGTGCCTTTCTATGCTGCAAATTCGATTCTCCAGGAACCGTCCGTGAGCCTCCGGGCTCATTCCAGAACGTTCTCCCCCCCGTTGGCTCTCCTGGCTCGATGCTACTACACGACTTTGGTGCTAGGTGGTGTTGGTTTTGTCGCTGCCCTCGTTGGTATTACCGCTTATGCATGGGAGGGACTGCAGCAGACCGTTGGGATCTTCACAACGGCCTGCCTCGGTATTTGTTTGCTGGCAGGTGTATGGGCGGTGATGTGAGGGTACTAGTTAGCCTGGACGCCCATGTATCAACGAAGTCACGATATCATGACTTCATGACTTTTTTTGAAGCACTCCAGGTGTCGTATAAGTTAATGCTATTATTACTGTCTTGTCTCTAGCATTGCAACGATCATTCCATTGCTTTAGTTCAAGATAAGATTGATAAAGCATACTTACGGGTCTCCATGCATCCCGCCTAGTATGCATAGCATCAAACAAGGGGCGACTATCTCCAATTCCAAGACGAAGGCCTCGTTCGAGTCAGGATTGCTTCTCATGGTGATAACATACCCAGGGCCCAATTGAAGGACATAGCTAAGGAAGGTGTGGCGGCAAACCAACATGGAGGTTCGTCTAATACAAACTTATCCGCAAACTTCAAAGCCTTCTAACAGCAAATCTCCACCAAATTCACCTCCTTTTTTCTGATATGCTCCGGCTCAGAACGAAGTTGATCACTTGAGACAAACAGGGATATATGCCTCGGTGGCCGACGGTGTTGCATGCGTCATCTCAAAAGTCAACATGCAGTTGCAGACCTAACTGGCAGTCTGAACGATTCCACGAGAAGGCGTACTACATAGGCAGTTCGGGATCTGTGACTTCAGGTTGTATTGCGTGACACTACGGACGTTGGACCTGTCGGTAATTGGTGCTCGGCGTAGTACTAGAGTCAGCAGTTGAGTACGGCGTTTCCAGTTCTACGATCGAGTGACTCCTGACTTGTATTTTGTCCAGTGGTTTCGGACACTTAAGGGCAATCACTTGTTATATAATTATCTGAATAGCTGACGGAGTCCCATGAACTAGACTGGTGGCCAGTCTACCCATGAACTGACAGAACTGTGAATGTACGGCTATGTACGGACGCAATACGGACGATCTACTTCATGAAGTCACGACATCACGGCATCAAGCGGGCGCCTATTTGTGCATCTCTTTGTTCCAAATGCGGCAGGTGTTGTGTTTCTCAGTTTGCTCGACTCTTTGACTTTTCTGCATCGGTTTTCAACATTAAACTCGAGGGTGTTTTCTCCCAAGGCACCTTGATGGCTATCCACCGCAAACATACCATGGTGGATAGTTGCACAAGAACACCAGGTAGAAATTTCACAAGCGGAATCAGTATTAGTGGCGCATGTGCCTACACATGTCAATAGTACATGCCGATTGCTGAAACGATGGGCCAGATAGAGTTGCGATGCTGCCGATACGTGCGCCCAAGCTATGCTCAGGGACAGGGAAGAAGTTGCGAAATACGATGGTCTTGTCTCGTCGAGCACATCATGCTGATAGATAAAAGGACTCACAAAGGTCCTTTTGAATGAAAATAATTTCTTTGTGTTGCACGAGTAAGTGGCATCTCAAATCATATTACTGTGCCCCGCCCTCTTGTTTTGTGCATTCTGTGACTCGGATATTCCAATCAACCTCCCATTCGTTTCTCAGCTCTAGCCAAGGCGTCCCTCAAGATGGCACCGAAGCTCATCTCGCTCCCAGTCTTCACTATCTTTCTGCTCGCTTTCTGTTCGTATTTGTATCATCGTCCGCACCTCTTCTACTTGATTGAAGCCTCTTTGATCAGTATCCCTTCTTGCATGTGCAAGCCCCATCCCCATCGTTCTTCCACCCAGCGAGGGTATCACTCTATTCAAGGACGTCATTGCGGTGAGTGAACCTAGTCGTGTTTTTGTGCATTTCTGAACGAGAAGGCGTGCAGCGTGAGGCTTTACCTGAAGTGGAGATATCGACACGCGATCCCGCTCCCGCTTTGGAGCTGCATGATGCCAATAGTGTTTTAATGCGCGCCGAAGACGCAGAACCCGACATACTCGTCGATGATCCTGAAGATGGACTTTCGGCACGCATATGTCGTTATGGATGTCTTTGATCTACCGGTGGGTGATGAATTACCTGTGTGCATGACTAGCTTCAGCTCACTTCTGAGGTATTTTAGTGTTTATTGGGTCCATGTTCACTACATGCATTCATTTGATACTTTCTGCAGGTGTGGTGTCTTTGCACCGTCCACTCATTTGCCAGTCCCCCCCACACTTCTGATTGATTTTCCCCCACTGTTTCTATTGTCTCCGTGTATCCCTTAGTAGTCTATCATTTTATCTTTTATCTTTTATATGTATTTAGGACTTTCGCTCGATGCGAAGTTCATATATCCTTGTCTTTGTAGCTAGCCTGTGTAACACTTAACCTGGCCCACTCTGAATATACTCTCCTTCGATATATAACCATGCTGACGCGGGCAGCAACCTACGCCACATTTCCGTGAATTTGGATAAGCCCAATGTCCGCCTGACTGTATTCAAAAAGCTAATCAATATTTGTAGGGTGCATCTTGTGCTGATGTACTCCTCTGTTAGTTGCACTGTGAGTATTTAAGTCAAGACGAAGTATTGCGCAACCATTAAGCTTTCACTAGCTTCACCGCTTGTTACTTAACTGCCACATACCTTGATCCCGAAAAGGCAGGTGCTGTAGATCAAACAGAATTAGTACTACCGGATGCAATTTTTTTCTTCCACACAAACCAACTTACAAGGGGACATCCAAATATATCGCGCCGTCGGTTTGATCATCCTCACATCATCTGGTTCTCGTCGCACGCGTGCCCAAGCCAAGAGTTAATTTAAGACTCAAGGCAACAGCGATACACAAGCTAACGTCCTAATTTGGATTGAAACTACCCCCCAAATGCGGTCGTTAGCTTTAGACCAACCTCCTTTGGCAAGGTCAAAGGTGAATCGCAAATGGTACTCATGCAAAAGGTAGTATAAAGACGTTGCCGACACACCGAAGATGACTCGACCAAGCTTTTTGTGCACTCAGCTCTTATTGTTCCGAGCTCTCTTTGAGTCAGACTCCTGAACCTTCTTCCAAAAAGTCAGCAGAACAATAAACCTCTTCCAAAAGCGCAATGTTTGCCAAGTTCACTTCAATCTGCCTCATCGCATGCTTCGCTGCTTCAGGTGTGTCTCATTCGCTGGTCCTAGCATTCTTACCAAGCTGACTGTCTATCATATATAGCATGTGCATCGCCCGTGCCAATTGCAGCTCCCGAAGCTATTGCCCTTGGTAACACAGAGCTTCTTGCTGTAAGTCTTCCTGGATTTGGCTATGAATGATCAAGTCGCTGATGCTTACCATTGCAGCGGGAAGCTCTCCCAATCGCAGAAGCTTTTGTAGAGCGCGAAGCTACTCCTGAAACGGAAGACGTCGAGTCCCGGATATGCCGCTACGGCTGCCTATGATCGAACCCACTCTTCCCGTACCCATTACTCATTCTTTTCTTATTTGCGTCCACTTTTTTTTTTCGCCGTCGCCTAGGTCGTACGGTCCAGCTTGATGCGACCGCGAATTATCGCACCCAGTTACACGTTTTTACTTTACCGACGACCATCCCGGACAATATTCTGGATACCATTTTCTTACGCACGTTACGACTTGTTTTTTTAACTAGTGGAGTTCCCTGATTGTATTACTTGAGGATCATAGATGCTGTATCAATATGACTGCGCTTTTGTATGCTTCATGAGTCCGCGTTGAACGCCAGATGGGCTGGCGCTGATATTCGAGCTTGAGCAAACTCGAATCACCTTGCTTGCCAATGTCTATATGTCATCTTCTATGCAGTTTCAATACAAGACAAAACACCTTTCTACTCCGTGTCTGACAATCATACGGCGACAGCGCCAACCGCCCTGTTGTAGCGGCTCGTCCGATCGGAACTCGAAATGAAAACGCAAAACCTTCAGCATCAAGCACGATCAAGCGAATGTACGGATATAAGTAAATTACCAACCCACGTGCCAAGGAAAATAGAAGGTCAGTTTATCCACCGTTTCATGAGTAAGTACAGCGTGCATGTCAAGACTAACGGATGATACGTCCGAAGACATCCGACGAATATATGACGAACTGTCAAAAGAGTCACTGCGTTGCTAGAGGAGTCATTCCGTACCTGATAAATTTTACTCTCCTCTATGATATAAGATACCAGATATCTAGTGCGCACCTCGGTCTTTCTTTCACGACCGAGGTGTGCATAGTACTTTCCCTATAGTTCACATACTTAGCTTTCCCCCTTTTTAGATTCGTTATCTAGGTTTGTACTCACCGATAATATTAGTCTTTCTTTCACGACTGAGATTCGTTATCTAGTCCGACAGTGCATAGTAGCAATGCACCAAGTTATGACAATAACAACCGACGTTGTAGACACTGAGACATCTGACAATTTTTATACCTTGGTGCTTCGGCCTGAGCGCAAGTGCAACAAAATCATATCCGCCACCTTGGCATACGCTCTCTTTTTAAGAGTAGATGAATTTCCAGGTCATAGTCAGCTGATTCTAGTCGCAACGTAGTCCGTTATGACAATAACACACGACTTGCAGACACTCACGTGTCTCATATTTGGGGCTTCAGTAGTGTAAGTGCAGCAAAATGAAGCGGAAGACTTGCATAGCTAGCCGCTGATCAGTGTCGTTTCGGATGACGATCACCGGAACGGAAGAGAAAGCTTGACTGGAATGGTTTCCAGGTCGACATGTCTAACAATGTGCATACTCGCGCATCGCGACCAATCGCAATCCGCCAGGCAGTTGGAACAGTTAGATGGGAGTTGGAGATTCCATCGTATCAAAGTGTATCGTTTACTTTGCATTTGTGATTTGCCTACTTTGACACGTAGTACCAGATAAAACGATGTCGGTCAGGCGTAACGGACAAGAGTGCTGGACGCGTCACGGCTCGGTGTGAGAAATACGCAATGAGGAAATCCTTAATGTCCAACCACAGGTCATTATTAAATATCAAGTGTTCACCTTGTCCTAGCCTGTCCTGCGGCACGGGCGTTCTAGAGCTTTGAACGGATGAAAGGTGCTTCCGCAACCTCCGTCTTAGCGCGCTCGCGGAGTTCGCGACGAAGGATCTTCCCAGCAGCACTGATATTATCAACTCGTCAGCTATGTAACAGTATAAGAAAGCAATATTACGAGACCTTTTCGGCACCATGTCAATGATGACAATTCCTCCTCTTAATCGCTTGTGTGGCGCGACACGCTGCGAAACCCAGTCTTGGACGCCTAGTGCGAATGATGGTATTTCCTGAGATGATAGTGGGCGCGAGGGGACGATATATGCGCTGTCGAGTGAACAAGTATTAGTTTGGTTTACTGGAGAAAGTATTCATGGGCTCACCGAGGTAATTCCGTTGCTTGCTCCTTACTCTCAATGCCAATGACAGCCGCGTCTGCGATCTCGGGGTGCTGCAATAGCAATGACTCCAACTCAGCGGGGGGAACTGAAACGTAGTGTATCAGTTGGACAATTGTACTGAAAAATCGATATCAATAGCTAACCTTGGAAGCCCTACATGTCCAAATAAGAATTGTGATTATACTTTGCAGGGACAGACTCACTTTATATTTGATCAGTTCCTTTCTCCGGTCCACAATGGTGAAGAATCCGTCCTTGTCCCGCACGGCAATGTCACCAGTCTTGAACCACCCATCAGGTGTGATGGCTGCAGCTGTTGCAGTGGGATTGTTCAGGTACCCCTAACGTGAAAAGAGTGGTGAGAATACTTTTGAAGGATATGGTCATGTGAAGATTACCTTCATGATCGTCGGCCCTCTCACCCACAGCTCACCAGCACCTGGGATATCCGTGTGTGCCTGACAAGTTCACCATGAGGCTCCTAACCTAACATAGACGTGGTGTACTCACTTCTCCCTCGTCCTCCACCAATCTGAGCTCCAAGTTTGGGAGCAGTACCCCTGTTGACCCGACATGGCTGTCAGCGTCGGAAACAGGGAGGAGAAATACCGTTGGTGAGGTTTCTGTAAGACCATATCCTACGCACAGATTAGACTCAGTATTCCCACGAGTAAATAAGCATACCTTGTGTGATGGTCACATGCGCACCAACGCCTTTCAAGCGCTTCGTCACAGTTGAGACAAGGTCCGCACCGAGGGGTGCAGCGCCAGAGAAGAGAATTTGGAGGGAAGAAAGGTCATGTTTTTGGATAGCTGAAAGGAAGAATGTTGTCAGAATGAGGCAAACAACAAGGGTAGGGCATTAGGGCATATGCGAAAGTCAGATTCATGAAGAGCATTAGCACTTGACAGGTTGAAATATGCGCATCATACTCGGTCGGGTCGTCATAGGTTGTGATGTGGGAGAATGAGGAAGATGACCTGCCTGGGTGTCTTGCGAATACGACAAACATCGGAGGGACTACAAGGCTAACCGTCACATGATACTTTGCGATAGCGGCACAGAACCTATCGGGATCGAACCCTGCCATGACAACAGAAGGTGCGCCCAATAACAGGGGAAGATGGAGAAGCTTAACGCCACCGTAAATGTGATAGAATGGCAAACACCCAAAGAGTACGTCCACACCTCCCTGTTCAGGAATGGAGGGTGTAAGGCATGGCTTTGAAGTGGGCCAGGCAGGTTTAATGATCTCGAGGACAGAAGTGAGATTGTAATGTGTAGTCTCGACACCCTTTGGTTTGCCTGTTGTGCCAGAGGAGTAGCAGAGATAAACGGTTTCATTTGAGCGTTCGCCGTCGAAGCTGACTTCTTCTTTGAGCTCGCCGCGTCCAAGGAGTTGGGTTATGTTCACAAGGCCTTTCAGCTCTATATCCGGAACAGACGCGTCTTTGTCACCGGTGATCCATTGAGCTCCTGCTACAATGACACGACTACGTATTTCCTGTTCGCAGCATCCAAGGGATCTTAGCATACTTCGCACCGTGGCAAACTGCGAAGGGTGGGTAAACACAAGATGAGCTCCTGCGTCGGTGTATTGATGTTTGAGTTCATCCGGTGTGTATGCGCTATTTGCAAGGGTCGCGCAGAAGCCAGCTGCCACTACGCCAAAGATCATGGCAGGCCATGTGATTGAATTGGGAGAGAAGATGAGGACTGTCTTGGTGCGGTTCACTAGCGGGGATGGAAGATTGTGAAGGGAGAACGCTAACTGGAGAGCATGCGAGCGAAGTGTTCCGCGAGTTATTGTTGCACCAGACAAGGCGTCAATGAATGCGGGGGACGATGCGGGGAAGCCACCGACTGTGGATGGAGAAGACGGAGAGATACCAAGTAGATGAGTGAAGATGGAACGACGACATAGAGGCACGGGTGGGTAAGAGGACTGGTAAGTGATATTGGTCATCGTGTCGCTCGTTGTGCTCAAGGTAAGGATGGTGGGAGAAGGTCGAGGTCGAGTTTGGTAGCTGTGCATTAAGTATTCAGAATTCTCCCACTTCAAACTTGGCAGGGCTCTTGCCACTTTGAATAGATGCCGAGGCACACCCGACGGACGACAACGGATTTTACGATACTGAAGGATCCGGCCGTGTCGACGACTCACTGGCACGACTGACTCGTCTCCATTGTCCATAGCTTATTCGCTAGCGCTCATTCGATTCGGTAAGCTGTATACGGCGTAAAGCTAATTACCGCTTCCTAGAAGTATCGGCCAATATCGACATCCGACAACATGAGACGCTGGAACCCTGTAACCCTGTATGTCACATTAATGATACAATGTAAAGAACTTGAACTGCCAACCGTAGCTCAAATTCAATGAGACACGCTTCAAGTGAATGTCCATTGTCGATCATAAACAGATCTACCACGAACGTATAACCATGACGCATTAGGCTAGCCAATCCAGGATACACTGTACAGCCTTATATGTTTACGTTGACTTTACGCTATGGCAGGGTCCCGCTGTGATCGGTATGACAGTATAGAGCATCGTTTCAACGTTGCAATACTATGAACTTTAATGTACATACATACATACATACATATATTTAACCTTTCTCCAACATCACAACTTACTCATCTCTGGGATCAGATCCCTTCCTTTGCCATCGCGAAGGAAGTCTTTCAAGTTAGTTAGCGCACGAACCTCCATGTGACGCTGGGAGTCCTGGTTCTCTGTCCCCATGTGCGGAAGGAGGCAGTTTTGCGGAAACTCAAGTAAACGTGGGTTGACGTGAGGCTCGTTTGGGTACACATCTAGGCCAACAGACGACAGCTGTTCACGGCACGAACTTCAGAAAGAGCACAGAGAAGGAAATGAAATATTGACGCACATGACCATCTTCGAGAGCACGAATCATTGCCTCCTCATCAATAACCTTTCCACGCGCAGTATTGACTATAATGCTGCCCTTCTTCATCGCCCGAATCTCCTTCTCACCCACCAGATGAACTGTGTCCTCACGTAAAGGAACGTGCACACTCAGAACATCACTTTCTCGGCAGAGCTCTTCCACGCTGTCGACGTACTCGCACCACTCTGGTGCATCGGCGACCTTCTTTCTCGAGTAGTACACAACGCGCATGGGGAATGCGTGCAGTAAATTAGCAAGCCGAAGGCCAATGCCGCCGAGGCCCAAGACACCCAGCGTGCGTCCCGTGACATCATGTACGCGCCCAGGAGAGAGTGGTGTCTTCCAAGTCCCATTACGAAGGGATTGCTGAGCCCAAGAATACTCTCTGAGGCAGGAAACGACCAAGTACAGCGCCGTAGTGGCGGTTGCATCATCAACTGCACCAGGGGTGTTGGACACTCTAATGCCTAAATCACATGTAAGCGCACGAAGTATAGATTTTTTGACAGATAAAATAAATCAAATGTACCTTTCAATGCACATTGGTGGACATCGATTTGATCGTACCCCGCACCATTATGTGCGATCCACTTGACGGTTCCAGTCTCAGCTAGAGCATTGATGATGTCTTTGTCAAAGACGCCAATACGGTCTGCAGAGGTGTTGTGCCGGTAGATGCCCACCGTCCCGTCGTACTTTCCTCCAGGCTGTATTCCTGCGAGGAAATCTGCGCGGTTCTGAGAATCCATGACCTGCAAAACGCGTTAGGTATGAACAGCTCTCGATGAAGGAAGCGAACGTACGACCACATCTGCGAGCCCGTCGAAAAGTTGTTTCACATCTTCATGAGCCCAAATAATGTCTCCTGATAAAGATGAATATTGTAAGTATATTAAAGCATGTGGCCGTGACAAGTCGGGACTCACCACAGATCAGGATGCAAGGTTTGCGAGACGATACTGAGCTCATCTTAAGGGAGGTGGTACGAGTGAGGGGCTATCAAATGAGGAGGAAATGAACGCCATGTATGAGGATGGACTACTTAAATGTTCCATCAAAATGAGTGTCAACATCTGTCAGCTGGTCACGGTGTGTGGGGCGAGGAGGTGATACGGGGTTGCGGACCGGTAACCCGCTTGTCAAATAAGATCTTATCAATATGTCTTGGTCGCTTAGCGGCTAGTAAGCCCATGAATTTATGCTACATATAGCTAATTTTTCATTGTAACGAGCGCTCAGATCAATCCTTGTCGACTGGAAAGCACCGGCCCGGCAGAGCCTAGGGTGCAGCTGCCCACTAGATGACTCCGACCTTCGGAATCCTGCTCATTTCACGGCGTTCTTACTGGCTACACGAAATACTTGCAACAGTTCTCCATCATTATTTTTCCCCCACAGTCGACTCGCACGTAGATCGGTGGCACCACGACGCGTCGAAGGCACGCTGGCATCATCAGATCTCAGGGGAGTCACGGTCGATCAGTCTTCATGTCCAAGTCTGACTGCAGCATGTGACAGATTATTTGATGTGGATGCCCATCCAGATTCCGCAGAGTTGCCGATATACGCTGCCTTGACAGGTCTCGATCCATAATCGCCTCGAAGCTTACGTTGTCATATGATATTCCACGGCGAGGATTGACCGGAACCAATGGGAGGACTATAGTGATTAAATTTCGTGTGTGAACAGTCAGGCATTTAACCTCCCCAGTCTACTGCTATGTAGTTCTGATGTGAGAGTCTGGCTATCACTGCAACTCCACTACAAGGTCTCTTCCTTTGCCAGTGGTCAAGAAGTCCCTAAGATTTGTTAACGCGCGGACCTCCATCTTCTTCTCGGTGTCCCTCGTGCGCGTGCCCACGTGCGGCAGGAGGGTGTTCTGAGGAAAGTCGAACAACCTCGGGTTCACATTCGGTTCGTCAGGGAAAACGTCCAAGCCGACAGATGAAAGCTAGAAGAAATGTTTCAGTACGCCCAGCAAAATCAGGACTAGAGCAATTCGTACATGGCCGTCATCTAATGCCCTTAGCAGCGCGTCTTCGTCAACCACCTTTCCGCGCGCCGTGTTGACCAAAATGCTACCGCGCTTCATGGCACGAATCTGCTTCTCGCCAACAAGGTTGACTGTGTCTGGCCGGAGAGGCACGTGCACGCTCAGCACATCTACCTGTGCGCAAAGCTCGTCCATACTGTCAACATACTCGCACCACTCTGGGGCCTCTGGGTTTCTGGACCGCGAATAGTACAGCACTCGCATGGGGAATGCATGGACGAGATGTGCGAGGCGAAGTCCAATTCCCCCGAGCCCAAGAATGCCGATGGTGCGCCTGGTAAGGTCGTGAGTGGCGCCAGAGTATACTAATCTCTTCCAGTTCCCAGTCCGCAAAGAATGCTCGCCGAGAGCGTAATGTCTCATGCATGAGATCACCAAATAAAATGCTGTTGTCGCTGTTGCATCATCCACTACCTCAGGCGTGTTTGACAGACCGATTCCTGCGTGGAAATATTGAGTAGGTACTAACAGATTACCAAAGTGCAGTTCGATGGTTTTTACCTTTGGCCTTGCAGGCTTTTACATCGACCAGATTGTACCCTGAACCGTTGTGCGCAATCCACTTGACGCTGGACGGAAGCTGCTCGATTAGGTTTGCATCAAATATGCCGATCCGCGCAGCGGAAATGTTCCGTCTGTATATACCGACTGTGCCTTCATATGGACCACCGGGCGCAAAACGGGCGAAAAATTCTGTACGGTCTGGTGCGTCGTCTACCTGCGCGATATGAGATCAATAGTCTGTGCATCCGAGCCATTCGTCAAGCATGCCTAAGACTTACAACCACGTCCGCGATATCCTTGAACAATTGGTCCACTTCCTCGTGTGCCCACCTCGGGCTACCTACATAGACAGTATGAATGCAGTAAAACTGCTCAAGGTGACTGTCTTACCAGTTATCATAATTAGTGGTAGCTTCGCCATCGCTGCAGACAATACAGGGTTATGGAAAACTGTACTTCAGCCATTGATAAGGAGTCCCGGGTGGTTGGTCTGGTGACACCGGGCGATTTCGAATTAGTTGACACCTTCATCGGCCGACGGAAGAGCGTTATCGGAAACATCATATTTATAAGTACTGATACAAGGCTCAAGCGAACAATACTCAGAATGAAGAGGGTATAAAACGATACAGGGAACGATATTAATACAATAAAAGGCACTGGAAGACAGAAACAACGTACTAGCCTAAAGAATTTGTCAAAAATGAATATCAAGCACAGCCTCGAGATCTACTCACTGGCTGCCTGGGATACCTCGGCTTCGAAAACCCGCATCTCAAACGCCTTCTTGAAGGGCTCAAATAGTTTACCAGGGACAGCAAACACAATTTCTTCGAACGAGTCTTTGAACGCCGCGTGCCTGACTCCCATCTTTCCACCTTGAGGTCTTTCTTCGTCTTCCCCACACATAAGGAGCCCTGCCCAGATCTCCGCGACCATTTCAACTTTGTTCTCACTCGAACCGCATCCGAATGCACCAAGGACGAGAGCCCGGTTACCACGTGCCTCAAAGATGCGAAGTGCCCTTGCCATGCGGTCCCGCATCTTGTCACGTATGCCGTCCTCAAAGATGTGAACGTCTGAGGGAGTGATGCTGTAGTTCTGGCGAATTGCGGCTGCGTTAACGGGCACAGCCGAGAGAACATTAATAAGATAAGGGGGGATGAAGTTATTTGACGACGCAGTCGTCAAGGTGGATGTATCATCGCTATCATCTTGGCGGAAGGCGACAACACCTGGGCTATATACCATGGAGTGATCGTAGATACCAGCCCCATCAACGCTGAGAAACTTCCGGTGGGTCGTGTAGAATTCCTTGCCAGGGTCGGTCTGAAGACTAGCTACAAGTGAAGAGGACCTAGCGAGGGTCTCCTCTTGCTCATTACCGCCATGTAGATAGCCTCCGCCAGGACGCTTGGGAGATGCAAAGGAAAGGACCCCAATAGATGTAGTGGAGAGCGTATACGGTGAACTGAATGTAAGGTCCGGTCTTCGCTCGTGCAGTTGCCGAGCAGCCATAAGAGTAGAGCTAGCGACAAAAGAAATGGAAGTCGGCTTGGTTCGGATAGGAGAGACTGTAGGAGGCTTGCGCCAGTCAGCCAAAGACGGCAAGCAATGAGGGTAGAACGTTGTTCCCTGCTTGCTCAAGATGATTTGTGATGAAATGTCGTGCATAACAGGTGTCGTTGTCATGGCATGATGTCCTTGAGATTGAGAAGGGGTTATTTGTGGCGAGGCGCCATCAGGGCAAGATATATGGGCAGAGGGCATGATACATGAGACAGAAGAGGGAGAAACTTTCTCTTCGACGTACTTGCCATCCCCAAGAACAATTCGTTGTGTTTCGTGAGCAGTCTGAGCCCAGTATTCACGCCTTGCCCTTTGGACTACAAAAGCAAGCCGCCTCCGCTCCCGCTTGAAATATTCTTGCTTCAAGTGCCGCCGCTTGGAGTCTGAAGATGATCCTGCGGGTTTCTTGATGACAGTAACAGAGCGCATCGGAGTGCTTGATCGCATCTTCGATGCTGCTAACTTGCGATTAGATTGGCGGGCCATGGATCTGCGAATAGGTTTCTCGGTGCTGTTGATCTTCGTCGCACTTGGTGGCTGACAGTTGTCGTTGTGGAGAGAAAGCTCACGAGGCTGTTTTTCTCAAATAAGCAATATTTGTTCATATTTGTTCAACTGGTTGACTGGCTCGACTCGATCGGAGTCGACACCCACGGTTGTCTAGTATGTCTACTATAGTTTTATGTATTTTTGGTACCCGCCAGGGCTTCTTCCAGAACATGTTTCAGCTCTGAACTCTGAGCTATTGGAGCTCTCGCGCCAAGGCAAATCCCACACATTGTCGATATTTTACGCGAAACGCATCGTCTGACACGGCCCACTTGTGAAGGTCTCACGCGTCAGCAAGCTAGAGGTCACCCTGTGCTAAGTATGGCGGGATTGGCATCAGGTCAAACGGTAAGAGCAATAGTGCGAGCAGATTGGTCTTCCTTCGATCCTCACTCCCGTCCTACAGAAATGTCACGTCTTGCTGGCATTGTGAATTTCTCAAGTCCCATTCTTCGTAGACGCCGACAATGAGCCCTGGATCTTGTGCCGTTCCCAAAGCCGGCGTGAGGTCATGCTACTTTTAGTTTGTGGGGTAACTGCCCATCACATCTCATTATAGCACAGACTGAGCGCGGATGTGGTGTCGGGAGGATCACATCACCTCCTCTTTTGTTCGTACGGGCCTCCGCATAGATAGCGAGGTCCGGCTGATATGGCGTGGAACCCATTCATTTACTAATTTCAATTGTGCTGCTGACAGTGAATTACCGAATCTAACAAGGTTTTCATGGTCGGTTGAGCAGTTAGTGCGAATAATTAGCCCGCAGTGCAGGAGACACCTGTTCATCATATGCATGTCTGGTGACCACGTCATGTGTTCCATAGTGCTGGTTGGTTGGTTGGCTGTCTGGACGGGTGTCTGTATCTTACCACCATGTCCAACTGCGAGGAAGATAAAAAACGAGAGTCGTACGAAGAGAACGTCGGCCCAGAACATAATGGATACATCCAGCATTCTGAGCTACGCCAGGCTGCTGAAAGGAGCCTTGTCCGGAAACTGGACTTCCGCCTGCTGCCAACAATCGTGATCATCTTCATCATGAACTACATCGATGTGAGCGAGTTTTCCTGTCTGCAGTAAAATATGCTGATGGACGGGTTGAAATTATTGAATAGCGTGTCGCAGTGACGTCTGCTAGACTCAAGGGTTTAGAAACGGACCTGGGCTTGACTGGTCTGTTTGGTATTGTTCGGTCGATTCGCATTTCATTCTTTTGTCCTTAGACATCCAGTACGCCACGGTCGTCGCCATCTTATATGCATCTTATTGCCCAGCACAGGTTAGTTTGCCATGCATGTCACGGTACAATGTCAAGAAAGCTGAGATTGCTGTCCTCTAGATCCCGTCTAATATGGTAAGTCAAAAACGGTAAATTATGAGCATTTAACGATTGACGATCCCGATCTCAATAAGCTTCTCAACTATGTAACAAGGTCCGTTTTCCTGATGATCTGAGACTTTTCCTTCAATCTGAAACGCACCAGGCCATCCCTCTACATTGGCACCTGTGTAGTGCTCTGGGGACTGACAAGTGCTCTGACTGGGGTTAGTGATCACGTAGTCACTATACTATTTTGATAGACTTCAGACCTCCATAGGCAACGCGTAACTTTGCTGGCATCATCGCATGCCGAGTATTCATCGGTCTCCCAGAGGTATGTAACTTTAACGATGTTTCTCCGCGGTAGCTTGATGCCAGGCTTGATAGGCGGCTTTCTATCCTGGTGCTATGTATTTACTTTCTCGGTGGTATACTCGAAAGGTAAATACACGATTTTCTCATATGGTATCCGTTGGTCAATTTGGTGTGTTTTAGGAATTGGCATTTAGGTCTGCTATCCTATATTCAGGACTTTTGATGTCAAACGCCTTTGGCAGTGTGCGTCTTTTGTGTATTTTCTTGAATCTACATAACCATATGATTCACAGTTGATCGCCGCTGGCATACTCGGCAATATGCAAGGCAAATTGGGCATTGCAGCATGGAGATGGTTTGCGATCTGATTCCACTGTATTTTCGAGTCTTGACCTCAGGGATACAGGCTTTTTTACATCGAAGGTGCCATTACAATATTCATTGGATTTCAAGCCATGTATGTGCTCCCATCGCAACACCTAAGTGTACTTATTTCTTTTGTGATACAGGTGGCTACTCCCCGATTATGTATGTATCTGATCGACGTATAGACAACCTTCAATGATTTGGTAATCATGTTACTCTTCAGCCGAACAACACTCGATGGTTGACGCCAGCGGAGCGTCGATTGGCACAGGTGCGTCTGGCAGAGGATGCCGGCGAAGCCGATCAAGATTCCGCAGAAGCTTCGTATGCAATCCTTTAACATGATAGATAGGAAGCTGCTGAATATTTTCTAGCATATTCGAAGGGTTCATCATGGCCATCAAAGATCCCAAGGTTCTGATTTTCATGCTTATGTGCTGTTCGCAACTGCTGGGTTTGAGCTTTGTCAACTTTTTCCCAACGTAAGCATACCGCACCGTGTGCCGGGATGGATTGATTCAAGTCTTTTAGCCTTACGAGCACCCTCGGATATTCTACGACAGTGACTCTTCTAATGTCTGCGTAAGTTGCTTGTTACTCACCTGATGGAAGCTTTAATATTAATATTTCTAGTCCTCCATGGGTCTTTGCCTCTATCTGCACGCTTGTTGGAGCTTGGAATGCGGGTAATTAACTTAATGTTGTATTGAAGCTGTCCGATTCAAGCTTTCCTTCGCTTCATAGATAGGACAGGGGAGCGCTTCTTCCATCAAACAGCTTGGTGGTGGGTGGTCATGATCGGTTATATCATTTCCCTGTCGACCATGGCCACCGGGGGGAGGTACTTCTCCATGTTTCTGATGACCACCGGGTACTGTGGTACGTCCGACTTGTCTAAAGTAATCGCACCAGCCTGAGTTCTGTATCGCAGGTTTCACATTAACATTGGTCTGGGTCTCTAACGCAATCCCACGGCCGCCGGCAAAACGCTCGGTTGCCATTGGTCTGGTCAACGGATTTGGGAACTTGGGAAACCTGTACGCCTTTCGCACTATCCTCGGGTTTCGCACTGATTGATGTCCTTCTTAGAATGGGATCGTACATCTGGGAGGCAAACTGGGCCCCAGAATATCATCAATCTATGATTATCGCGTTGTGTGCCCTCGGGCTAGCAAGTTTCCTTAGTTTTGGTAGGTCGTACGAATCGTGCTCAGCTATGGGTTTTAATATTCTTGCAGTCGTCCGTTGCATGCTAGTCCGCGAAAACAAACGGATGGAGCGCGAGGAGATGGATCTGATGCATGGTCCTGAACGCCAACGAATTGAAGAAGCTGCTGAACTAGAAGGCATCACATTCGAGGAAGCAATCAAGCGTCGGAAAGGATTCCGCTATCTGTACTAGTATGTAACAACTGTTGGGAGTATATGGCAATTCGTAGTCTTACATGATCAATTGGTGGGTTCGTATGGTAGACGGTTGGTTAGGGTCGAATAACCCCCGTCAATACATTCTGTGACCTCGCTGTTGTAGTCGGATAAGAGACCCACATCCATGACGATCGGGTTGCCACCGTTATGCTCGTGGAGCAGGGGGTGAATAGATCGGCTGAAACGGAGAACAGTAAGCCTTGCAAACCAGAAATGAAATCAACGGATCTGTGTTCATATTAGAGAGTGCAGTGATTGGTTGTGTTATCGGGGCTTTCGGTAGGTTCGAACTCCGAATGAACATTCGATGCCCAAAGAGTTTACCGTGACTCAGTAGTAGTCAGTACTCAGTTCCTATCTGTTATTTGAACGAGCAACCCACATGAAGGCCTTGCCAAGTTGCCATGGTACTACGGTTAGTCCTTTTTGGTCCAAAAACTTGAATGCCTGGAGCTAAGAATCGGATTCCGAGGATCCCCAAGCCAGCCTCAGGCTGCCGATACCGGGACGCAGTTCTTATATAGGTGAACTTACCCTTCCGATCATTTGTAGCTGCAATAGTCTGATCGAAGACTTGAATTGTCAACCCCGCAGAGGTAGGCACGGGTTGAAAATCACGTATGCGTACTTTGCAGCCGGGGGCTCCCATGAACTTCCTGGAGCATACACAAGGTATGTTGTAACCCTTGCTCTTTCATTCGATGGCATTCTTGGAGGAATGTTTCGTGAACCAGTAGGAACCTGTGACATGTATATATCTCATCCTGACTGCCTCGGAGTTAGTCTCCCGTAGGCAGACCCTAATAGAAGGAAGACAGTCGTTCCGAATTCTGTAGCTGGCCTTGGAGTACAGTACGCCACAGCTCTCGAAAGGGAACCTTTTCCCCGTCGATCCGATATATTGCCGCCGCCGCCGCGTGGGGAACGTGTTTTCCACCTTGACAGGCAGGGAAGGAGTCAGAGGTGACAGATGAATTAATTTCGGTGATCGTGTCATTATACTGGTATAGATCCATCGACGGGAGTTTCGCATCGGCAACTTGCCAATCCATCTCTCTTCAAAGCGACCTGACGGACTTGTTAGGGATGAATACATCCTCTCCAGACCGTACGTCACGCTGCTCTAGTTCTGGTATAATTAAAACATCCGGTGATATTTTTGTACATCTCAAGTGAAGCTGGCTTTAGGTCAATGGAGCTAGTGAAGCGCTTTGCAATACAAATTCCCTTCCAGGTTCAGTGATATTCTCGTTGCTTTCCGGGTCGGCTTTACGTCTTCTGCTATCCGGATGTGCTTTAGATCTTGAGCGCCACATACCCGCGATCATGAGTTCATTATAGATATCGGCGTATCTTTGCCACTGGCAATGGTATAAAAGCCTTCTATTTGTGTGGCTGGATTACCGTGCTCACTTGGGAGCCTCACTAGTACTCTTCCTTGCCCAATATGTCGATCGACGAGGAGAAGAAATCGGATTCCATTACAGAAAAAGTGGTCGCAGTAACGAACGACGCTGCCAGTGATGACTTCAATTTGTTGATAGCGGAGAACAGAAAGGCGGGAGAACGGTCGCTTGTGCGCAAATTGGACTCCCGGCTGATGCCCACTGCTGTGGTCATATACATCTTGAACTACATCGATGTATGTCAAATTCGATTTATGAAAGTCAAGGCGCTCACATTTATGCACAGCGTGTCGCTATTACTGCTGCACGGCTGAAGGGCTTAGAGACAGACCTCGGACTATCAGGTGAGTGAATTGACCTGCCGCAGTAATACCCATGCTCAGTCGATAAAAGACGTTCAATATGAAGCTATTCTGGCCATTCTTTATGTGACTTATTGTCCGGCACAAGTAAGGAACTTCTGCACACTCACCCTATCTCACTCACAAATATTATCTGCGATTAGATACCCTCGAACATGGTTTGTTGAAACGCTGTAATTTATGCATTGAAAACTGATGACTCTCCACAGATCTTGAGTTATATTTCACGGTTTGTTGGAATCGCTGATTTTTTTGCACCAGTCGTATTAATGGGACGTCACTTAGACCATCATTGTATATTGGGGCCTGCGTTGTTGCATGGGGTCTTACAAGTGCTTTAACTGGGGTAAGCCTTGGTAAGAAGATGCGAAAGTTCATACTTGCTAATTTCGAACTGGAGTAGATCACGCACAACTATGCGGGCATCATGGTTTGCCGTGTATTCATTGGTCTTCCTGAGGTAAATGTGACCTTCTTTTTGCAAACACGTGGTAACTGAACTAGTGCGGTGTTATTAGGCCGCATTTTATCCTGGTATCATGTATCTGCTGTCGCGGTGGTATACCAGAAAGGCGAGGAGCTTTTCTAGAACAAATAAAGCGCCACTCACGTACTTACTAAACATGCAGGAACTGGCCGTGCGATCAGCTTGGTTCTATTGTGGACTCCTGATCTCGAATGCATTCGGAAGCGTGAGCTTTCTGTGACCATGTAGACTATAGCACCCGCTAACGATCCATTATAGTTCATTGCAGCTGGAATTCTCACAAAGATGCAAGGCGTACTGGGACTTGCGGCCTGGAGATGGTAAGACGGGGTCCGGATTCTCAGGAACAGTGCACTGATCACCTGTCACCGCAGGTTGTTCTACATAGAAGTATATGTTTTTATTCTACCTCTGAATCTTGCGTTCTGACCGGCGGTGACTTTTCGGTAAAGGGGGCCATCACAATGTTCTTTGGCTTCTTGACCATGTGCGCAAATTCAAGGTTCTATTCTTATTCGTGGTTGACAGTCGTGCTCTTTTCGTCCAGGTGGCTCCTTCCAGATTTCGTAGGCAGTACATTTTTAGAACGAGTTGTGGAGGATCTTACATGACATGATATAGCCCTACAATACTAGGTGGCTCAACGCAGCGGAACGCCGCCTGGCTCAAGTCCGCCTTGCTGAAGATGCAGGGGAAGCCGATAATGATGCTGCAGACATCACGTATGTCCAGCTCGAGTTGTATCCTTTGCTGTTGCTGACAAGGATCCATCCAATATCGTTTCGTTACTTGGCACACCATTCTGGTGTTACAGCATCTACGATGGCTTTCTGTTAGCAATCAAGGATCCAAAGGTTTGGATTTTTATGCTTATGAGCTCCTCGCAACTTCTGGGCCTGAGTTACATCAACTTTTTCCCCACGTAAGTATGATTAATCTTAAACATATTGTGCTAACATGGAGAACAATAGTTTGACTTCTACGCTTGGGTTCAACACCACAGTTACACTTTTGATGTCGGCGTAAGTACGATATCCCACGGTTAGATTCATATTAGTGACTCACTCTCATTGCCAGTCCTCCATGGATATTTGCGTCAGCCTGCTGTGTACTCAGTGCGTGGCATGCAGGTAAATCTGATCCCGATTCCTGACAATGCGACAGTCAGTTGACGTAATGAGGGACTCAATAGATAGGACTGGGGAGCGATTCTTCCATATCACTGGCTGGATGTGGGTGGTCATTGTTGGATACATCATCTCGCTCTCCACCATGGCCAATGGTGGGAGATACGCTTCCATGTTCCTCATGACCACTGGGTATTGTGGTAAGTGTTCATTACAATTTTGAAATGTGAATGCAGGCTTACCACTGTTTCGAAAGGATTTGCCTTAACATTGGCCTGGGTTTCAAATGTCATCCCTCGTCCACCAGCAAAACGATCCGTCGCTATGGGACTTGTCAATGGGTTTGGAAACCTCGGTAATATGTGAGGTGTCTGCGTTTAGTTCAATGTGAAATTACTTACAAGTCTTCACAGGGTTGGCTCATTCGTATGGAAGCAATCGTGGGGTCCCGAATATCACCAATCTATGATTATAGCATTGTGTAGTCTCGTTTTTTCCACAATTTTAAGCGTGGGTGAGTAAAATCATAGCTTTGACTACCCTGAAGTAACTCGAGCACGCATCATCAGCGATGCGGACGATATTGATCAAGGAGAATAACCACATGGATATGGAGGAGAAGAAATTAATGGAGGGCCCTGGACGTGAACGTATTGAAGAGGCTGCGAGATTGGAGGGAATTACATTCGAAGAGGCAGTAAAAAGAAGGAAGAGCTTCAGGTATTTGTACTGATCGATGAACTTTTAAGAGACGATAGTCTTTTTTTTAGACTCTCGTTCTGTCCTCGTAGACCGGTCTACGCAAGGTACAGTACGTGCAATGTATCAAAGAGACAATACATATTTACGAGTGGCGATGAAAGATTAACGATTTTGATTGGCTGACTACTAGTGTGAGCTGTCTTGAAGTGCCAGTGCCACATGCCGCTGGCAGCAGTTGTAGTATCACATATATATATGCCATCAACTTCAACACGCTACTCTTACTGGGCTCGTCCTGACTGAAATTTGCATGCAGGTCGCTTGTGTTGATGTTCATGACTACGATAAAGCTTGGCACACCGTGACGTACGTATAAAATCGCGAGTTTTCGCTCGTGCTTCGTAAAAAGAGGCTCTTCTTGTTCGGCGAGCTATCGTAGAACCGAGCTGCATGAGGTCCAGGCCATCACGGATCTTCAAGCGTCAGGCATATAATACAGAGCGCTCAGTCAGTGACCGCGTGTTCAAGTTGTTGCTTGTACCCTCGTCCATCTGTGTTAACGCCAGCTCGCAATCAACACCACAGTCATGGCCCACCCTGTAATGTGGAGAGGGAAATTATTCTTCTACCCTATTGGCAATACATCTGCAGTGTGCCTCACGCAAGATCTTTGTCCAAGCGAAAAAGCAGATTTACTACTTCTTGGATGTGGCGATCCGAGGCATATTCTCTACACGGTGCATACAAACAGCGACGACTTGCAAAGTAAAGGGTCTTTGGCATTATTCTGAGACTGCTAATGGTTTCTTGTTCAGAGTCACGCAAACTGGACATCACTTGCTGCGACATCGAGGGTGCAATCATCGGTGAGCGCCAGCTTTTCAAACTTGTTGCGATGCGCTTACCACGGCATGTCACAAATAGCTCGTAATGTCATATTATTCACCCTCCTTGCCGATGAAGGCGCTGCGCAGAGGTTGCCTCAACTTTGGAACATCTTTTTCCACTTTTACCTCGACAAAGTCTCCCTTAACCTGCTCGAATCGCAGTGTAGGAAGTTGGTCGAGCTATCCAGCGATCTGGATAGCTGGAACAACGGTCCTTATGGTCATTTCCTGCGTATGTGTACTGCGGATACCCTCACCGAGTTGCGGCGTCTTTGGCAGCTCTACATCAAGACGACGTCTTTTTCTCCTAGCCAGGCAAAAGCATTTGAATCTGCATTTGCTGCTGATGTCGAGGCTGGGAGGGTTAAGTCGCGAGACGTGATGACCTCAAGTCGGTCAGCTGGGCCACTGTCGACCTATTCGTTCAAGATAGCGACTGCTCACTACGACATTTACTGGAAGACAGGTATATGCTCTGCCGTCCCGAAGAGACCCTCGGACATGAAACATGCAAACCCAACCCTCGCATACTCCATGGCTGGTGAGAAATTTGCGGCTCACTATGGAACGGATCCTCTCGCTTGCTTTCACTTGGCAGAAGGCATGGCGCCAACGATCGGGAGCTCTTCCCTGAAAGCCATAGTGAATGTCTGTAAGGTGCAGTTTTCCACGTGGTGCACTTCGGTTTCCAAAAAACTGCGTAGTCAAGGTCCATCTTCTCCAAGCCAACTCATCATACGTTGCTTTGTTGGTGACGCTCTCAGCTTGTGCCAAGCCTTGCGCTACTTCTTCATCACGAAATCGACATCCACACCGTTCCCTGTTGCACCGTGGAAGCATGCATTTATCACACTTGATCCTGACGCTTACGGGGCTACGCAATTACCCGCTCCGACCACATTCAATGTCATTGATACTTCCAACCTTCTTGACCACCTCGGAGTATTGAACATCCTCACTGTTACTGTTCCTATTCTTCAACGAACTCCATCAGCTACGCTGTACACAGAACGTCTCGCTGGGGGCAGCGACCCCGCAGGCACATTGCTGCATATACTCTGCGCAGATATCGCGACTCTCGGTCTGCTCCTCGGCCTCATTCCAGCGTCCTTCATATCGCAGTTCACGACCCGGTCGAACCTGCACGACATCGTGATGCGGATGATTCAACAGCATGCACCCCAGAATCATGAGCGCATCGCCTGGAAGCTGATCGGCGGGGCTGAGAAATTTGTGACTGATCTCGACTGCCCCATCGATATGGCTCCGGAGCAGCTTGCGGGCGTTCTCTTCAACATTTACCTCAACATGTTCTCTCATGAGAATGTGGTACGAAAGATGGCCATGGCCAGGCAGGCAAAGACATCAGGGCAGTCGTTCCAACTCTCCGGGATCGTCCATTACCACCGTCGCTCGTTCGCAGAGCTTTTAGGTGTCGTGAAGAGGAGGGTGATCACAGAATGGGAGACAGTCATGAACATGATTCATTCCAAGATTCAAAATGACAGGACCCTTATAACGGGGATGAACTACTACCAAGATCTCTGCTGCCAGTTACACCTCCTCGGTATTTTCAATGTAGATTGGATGTCCCTGCAAAGGGCGCAAGAGTTGCATCGCGTTCAAAAGCCCGTTTGCTTGCGCGATTGGAAAGTGCTTCCACAGACAGTCTTTGTTGTCCTCGTCGTTCCTCGGGATCGCCTCCGTCCGCTCTTATCTGATCTTGACGATGCTGGAACACCTGTGTTGCAGTGCAACGTGGGGGGGACAGCAACTGCAAATACCTTCTCTAGCATTCACACAGTCTTCGGCACCGTCAATGTCAGCGGCAGGGGCAATGCTAAAACTGTGTCCATTGAGGAGGACGCCACGGGACGGCATGGAACTTCCCCTCTGGTGGTCTGGTTCCGATTGCCGTCCGTTGTGTTGATGAACGAGCGTCGTTTGATGGTTGGATTATCTGTTCTTTCCACGCCTGCGACCAGCTCACTCGCCTTGACATTGGGGCTCTACCTTTCCATATTCAGTGCGGACCTGGACGATGAGCAGTTCGTGCACATTCTCCGACAGCATCCTGATGCTGGCTTAGAGAGTGCAGAGGAGAAGTATACGCAGATCAACAATTTGCCCGTGAAGACAACCGGCGCATGTACGTTCGTCACCTTAGATAAGGAACGCCAGAAGCCTCTGTCGTTCACGACTCGTGTGGATATCGTCAAACCGGAGATGAAAGATTCCCTGACCAGCGGCGCTACTCCTTCAGTGAATCGAGTCTCTATGCATTCGATCGCCATCGCTCTTGGAGACCACGCGTTGCAAGTCCCGTTCCCGCTTCCCATCGATGTCAAGAAAGTCAAGCTCCGAATTGCACGAAAGTCGCTATACATCGAGGTACATTTCTTTCTCTCAATGACCAAATACTCGTTTCTCACTCAGCACAGGTGATATTACCCCTACAACTCGCCCTTGGAGGTACGGACTCGGTGGACATATTCCCTGTTATTCCGCATGGAGGTGATCTTGCTCTTTGGAACGTGCACCGCGTCAACCTCGATCGATGTGTGCCTTTCGACGTAGCCAATAAGAAGACTCCTGAATGGATGAACCCTCATGTGTCCCTTATGATGTCTGAGCGTGAAACAAGCGCACCGCAGGGAATGATGTCGGGGTCCACGTTGCTGGATGTCAAGCGTACGATTCATTCCATCCTTTGGAGCGCAGGTGGACTCTCGAATGGCAAACCCCCTTTAAGCTATGGCTTGCAAAACGGAGACAAGACCTTTGTCATGTTCTATATCACGGGCCTCCGCTTTGACCTCGGCTCGCACACCATCGTCGCTGATGCCTGGGCGATGCCATCTTCTCCTACGGCCGAGAAGGTGGAGGCATTCCGCAAGGCGTTTGTACATATGAAACTAGGAGAAATGAATATGTTTGAGGTGAACGATGAGGAGAGGAAGGCGTGGATGCACCTCCTCGTAGCCGCGACGGAGCGCTGCCGGACCTGGGAACACAGAACCAACTGCGAGTATCGCGTGCAAGGCGTCATCCCTCTGACTCTGGAGCCTGACGAGAGCCCGATTTGTTCCTGCGGTGCTGGGGTTGGGTCGGAGGCGTTTGTGAAGAAGTACCCGAAGCTTCGTTCGCTTGGGCCTTGGGTCACGAGGGCAGCGATTAGTCCTCTGTTTGCGCTGTCGTATTTGGAGAACATCCGCAATCTTGAGGGTGGTTCCGAATCTGTGAAGACTGCAGGGACGCCTACGCCGGCACCAGTGGTGCGTGATACCAGTGTTCAAGTGTGTGCTACTTGTGGAAGGGGGTCTGGGTCTGGGTCGTTGCTGGTCTGCAGCCGGTGTAAAGATATGAAGTATTGTTCGGAGAGTTGTCAGCGCAAGGACTGGAAAGAGCACAAGAAGCGATGTGGGTTAGTTTAGTGATAACATCTCGGACTCTCGGTTACTTAGATTTCCCGAATTGCATGGTTGTGACGTGACTTGAGCGTGACTATATCGAGGAGGTTGACTGTGCTAAGGCTACTTGTTATCCAACAGACTTGCATCAGGTATGTAGGAACCCCCACAAATTTTACGTTTAACATGGTTTTGACCGTCGTCGTAGCGTCGCGTATTAGTTTTCAACCGCCCCGAAAACACGCAACACGGTTCTTCCCATTTAAATTTGGACCACGTCCACAGCAAATAAACCCAGGGTCACATTTTTTCCTTGCTTCATCCCATTCTTCTTCGTCGTCGTCCGACCCGGGTCCGTTGATCATATCTTCTATTACTACCAACTTCTTCCAAGGAGTTCTTTTCGTAGCAACATGGGTGGCGCTGGTGCGTAAACCAGCCACCATATCGTCATTTCCCCACTGACCATGAACTCGTATTATCAACTCTTGTATATGCCCTTTCGTTGAGCAGGCTGGTTATTCTTGTTTTCTGTCCTCATGGCAGCCGGTTTACTGTTCACGATGGTTTTCTTCGTACGTCTTGCCCTATGGTGGTTCCACGCCCATCGTCCCTTATTCCCTACTGCTTAGATCATTATGTTCTCGGATTTGGAGTGCGACTACATCAACCCCATAGACCTCTGCAACAGACTCAATCAAGTACGTCGTACCTTAGCCTCGCCCAGAATACTCTCCCTGACAATCCCCCGTCCCTAGTTCGTTCTACCGGAAAACATCGCTCATGCCCTCTTGACCGTTCTCTTCCTCCTCTCTGGACAATGGATCGCATTCCTCCTCAACCTGCCGCTCGTCTTGTACAACGGTAACAAGTACGTCTCTTTCTAACACCCTTATCTCAGGCGCCCGGCAGTGGAGCTGACGTGCTACGACAGGATACGCAACAAGAACCACATGTATGACGCAACAGAGATCTTCCGGACTCTCTCGGGTCATAAGAAGGAGAGCTTTATGAAGCTCGGGTTCTACTTGCTTTCATTCTTCTACTATCTGTATAGGTGCGTGCTCATAGCGTTGTTATCCTGTGTGTGGGGCTGACGAGGCTCATACAGGATGATCGTTGCGCTCATCTCCGAGAGTGAATGAGGTGTAGCTACGACTTTCGACCAGAACTGGACTGCTTGCGGGGTGAGTTTATGCTGGTGGTGAAGCCGTAGTACAAGTTGGAGATCTCTGTAATTAAGAGTCATGTTTGGTTGATATCACGATCTACTCTCGTTATGGCCATTGACGCTATCCTATACTGATCCGAAAGGCTGCGATTTAAATAGTGAATGAGATGAGATGAGATGTGCGAAAAGAACAACGGAGAATACATATGCTAGCAGTAAGATAACTTGTTCGCAAGATGATGGAAATCAACCATAGTCATGAGTTGATGTTCCTTAGATCTTTCATCAATACCCCCAGAGAATAAAACCCTTAGACAACATGGGTCTCTTAGTCAACATCCATCCCTGCGCCTCCACCTCCACCACCTCTCCTGCCACGACCGCGGCCACGGCCTCTGCCGCCACGGTGCCACTTCTGCGCGTCCGGACGAGAATTTGTGTGCTGGCCGTACTGCTTTGGGTCGACACCCGGTGGCACAACCAGGACGGTTGCCCGGGGATCCGAAGCTAAGATTGAATCTGACCGCATTTTTCTGTAGAAGACCGGTGATGAGAGTCGAGTAGTCCTTGAGCCGTTCCACCTACGATGAGCCTTCATCACCTCCCTCCATGAGGATATCCACACTATCATCAACAAAATCTGGGCCAGCAAGTCGTCCCGACAAACCAACCGCCTTCGTGCCTACGATGTTCACTTGCAAGATTTTTCCGTCTGCAGGCTGGCCATTGAACTTGGCCACGGCTGCGTCCGCATGTGCCGGCTGCTTAAAAGTGAGGCGCACGATAACGTTTTCAGACGCCTTTGCGGATGCCATTTCAGACGAGATGATGGTGCCACAGCGCTTGAAGATGGCCTATCACCAAAACGAAACAAGTAAAAAAACGTCAGCGTTTACGAGAATGGAAAGAAGCGCCGGCATGAACCTTACCTCTACATCAGCTGCCGTCGTCCCCCGCACGAGACCTTTCACTTCGACCACGTTTCCAGAGGGCGCTGAACCGGCGCCTTTGATGCTCAGGCCTTTGCTCTCTCCTGTTGCATCCCTAAGCGCGCGCTGCGCAAGGCGCGATTCAGCTTTGCGGGGCTGAGCAGCGTTCGACGTGAGTCTTGAGGAGAGAGACGGCTTGTCTGGATCCTCATAGAGATCATGCGACCACTGAGCGTCTGGATCGCCTTTCGGCGGACGACTTGTGCGGAGCTGAAGCGCGCGAGTTTGTAGAAGTGGCGCACCCAAAAAAAAATTAAGGGCATGTGTTGTGGAATTATAGAGGGGCATCGGGAGGAGTACATGTTATTCTTTTACACTGAGTCCAGGGGGATAGAAAGCTGTACGCACGTATGGCGATGAGCGGCTGCCTGATTTTGAACGAATGGGTCCTATGGAGGGGGCACCGTCCATTGGGACGCTCAGGCGCTCGAGGAGTGACATTTGAACGGTTTAGAGAGGAATAGAAAGGCGGGGCGGGTATGTAGGATCTGGCAGGGTGACCGTTGCAGTGAAAGTACCTCCTGTATACAACTGTTTACCATGTGGCACTGCACCTCCATAAATATCATCAATATTAATATTAATTCTAGGTAGCAACTAAATTTTTCTAGAATGCTGTAGGCCCGTCTATTCCACCCCAGACACAACTCTCATCTGTTCCTCCCTTCGAGAATTTATAATTGTGATGGCGTATGCGAAAGGCTTCGGGTGACTGTCAAACAAAAAAAGTCAGCTCTACCTAAAATATCTGTGACGGACAACTAACATAGCCAGACCAGTGGTATACTCTGGAATTACCGGGATATCCATGCCTTCGGAATCCTTGGCTTTCGTGATGCGAGTAGTGGACAGAATGGAAATCACAGCGGCCCATAGAGACAAATCAGCGAAATGACGTCCCGGGCAGATACGCCTGAGCTGATTGAGCAGTGAATGAACGTGCTTTGTGAAGCGCCGCTCACCTTCCGAATCCATACGCGAAAGAAAAACCATCATTCAATTTACCCTCTGCGGTCAGGTGTCTTTGGGGGTCGAATCGAAGTGCTTCAGAATAGAGACGCTCGTCTCGAGATAGAGCCCTTAGTGCGGTCTAAATTCCAAACGCAAGATCATTTTAAACGTGAAGTACGTACCATTTGTTCACCATGATGAGGGTCCCTGTGATGAACTTCAGGTTTAGTGTGCAACAATGAAAGAAGTGTGCGGACCCTTTGGGATGAAGTATCCTTCATAAACATCATCCTGAGATGTCACATGCGGCAGGCCTAGCGGTGTGACGGGCTGCCACCTTAGAACTTCTCGGCAAATAGCCTCGATATAGGGCAGCGACGGTTTATGCTCGAAGTTTGGGATGTTATCCCCACATACGGTGTTTATTTCAGCGACAGCGCGAGATTGCACATCTGGGTGGAGTAGCATCGCAAGCAGGAATGTATGTAAAGCTGAAACCGTCTTGGGACGTAATATGATGAGCGATTGTCGAACATATCGACTGCATGGCCTCACCGTCTCTGTTCCAGCTGCGTGACTTTAGTTTTGCTTGCAGATTAGATTGTCCGCTAACTCACCAATGGATGCACTGATAGCGACATATTTTATGAATTCTTCTTGTGGAGGAGATATATCCCCATCCTCGCTCAGGAAATTGGCCACCATAGATAGCGGTCGTCCAGCGTCCGTCTAATCTGTGTCCAGTCACTATGCCACTGCAGAAAGAGCGCTACATACGATTGTCTTCTTCGCGATTTCGAATGGTTCATCCATCATTCGACGAGTAAGTTTCTTACAGTAAGGCGCCCAACGGCGATATGTGGCCCCTGGGAACCATGAAGGAAGATATTCCACTGCAAAGAGGTAAAGTGAAAGGAATGGCAGTATCCGATGTCTGACACGTACGGAAGGGAAACGCCATCATCACTGTAGCCCTTTCCGGAGCCATCACGTTCTTAACTATTTCGACAGCCTCGCGTGTGCGGCCAATTAGAGGGTCGCCCTCCGATGAAGCCTCATAACCATACGATGCAGCTATGACGACTGAACCAGCATACCTAACACATATTACATGAGATGAGAAAACAGGCCAGATCAAGGAGCTGTGACAAACATTTCGAGGTGATCCTCCACCCCTTCAGGAGTACTCAGGAGATTGACGACGAGTTGATGTGCTTTACGAAGAAACAAATCGTGATATCCTGCAGATGCTTCTACATTTAAAACATCATGGTAGAGCTTGCGGTGACGCCGGAGTGTATCTCCATAAGACAGAGTTGCAGTGGTGAATGATATTCCAAACCTGTCACTTCAGCATTATTGCAGGCCTTCGGTGTTGTCGCACATACTCTTCGTATGCGCGGAGAACAGGGCGGTCGGAATATATGGCGGAACGTTTATCCAAAAGGTCCCGCGCGATTTTTATGGAGCTGATAATGATAAAATGTTGACCCAGTACGCGGGAATACACAAAGTCACCTGGCGTGGCGTCAGTGTTAGTGGGCTGCGGTAGTAGTAGTA
Organism: Rhizopogon rudus; assembly: GCA_002995055.1. Taxonomy (NCBI): domain Eukaryota; kingdom Fungi; phylum Basidiomycota; class Agaricomycetes; order Boletales; family Rhizopogonaceae; genus Rhizopogon; species Rhizopogon rudus. Next base: position 76,007 of record PVYE01007647.1, read on the forward strand.
CTGCTAGGGGTCAGACGCATACCGTATTTTTCCTTCCAGCTCGCATATGTGAGCCAAGGCCTAGAAACGTCTATGTCAAATGCGTTGCCCACAAATGGGAGCAAGCGAGGGCCTGGCGGAAGAGGCGCTGGACCTGAGTGCTTGTTCACTGAGCGCCAACCTAGAAAGAGAGCAACGAACAAGACGGCGCTATACACGGCGAAATAAAGGTCCGACATGGTCGTGGCGGTTCAGCTGCAATGCAACGCGCAATAACTAATACAAAATTTCCTACGTTCATACCTGACGGGCCTCGGTGCCGCTGGAGAAGCGATGAGGTTCCGAGTAAGAAGTACTTCCGCGCTAGCATCACATTTATCACAAATTGCGTGTTCTTCTACTGAGTTGGTCCGAGCTCGAACTTTTTATGCAACGCACTGTAAAACGCGGATCAGAAAGAAGACAGTTGATTGCGTTGTACATAGTCAATGTGGCCAATGCAAGAGACCTACTGGGATCCTCTGTACCAGCTTGCGTTTCCATAGCTTAGGCTTAGTCATCTGAACGAGGACTATCTTATCCTCGTTAGAAGGAACGACTATCTTCATTCTATTAGGGTCTGCCTAGTACCTACGTAGTACGGGAGACTATCCCTTCGCCGTATCCGCTTACTCTGTTCGCCCGATCCAACGAAAGAGATGGTTAATTACACTCTTGAACACTGCGATTCTCAAAACGATGACAACCGCAACAGCACATGACGCATCATGCATCAGCATCAGGGAATTCTGGATGCTAAGACCAAGTGTAAGACTGTGATGCTGATAATGTCATTGAACAGCGATAGTGTAACACTCCTTCCTAGCGACTGTTTCAAAGATCCCCATCCTACTGGTTGAATTAAAGGCTTGATGTTGTAATTTGACAAAGCACCATCAATTTTAGCATCTTACTCCTTGCACCCTTCTCTCTCCACCCTGAGAGAGTGGAGGGAGAAGTACGGGGTTTGGATTCTGACATTGTCGGATAAATTTGCGCAAGTGCCACAACATCAAGCTTTGTACTTGGCATTCACCCTCGACTCGGAGTCTCGGAAGTGACCACTGGGAGTATGCCCTTGTGTACGTTACGACGACTCCAGCCACTGCGCCAGCACATACAGCACTCTCATGGGGGACCCGCGCCAGGCCACCCCGCTATACCGAGACATTGAGAAAAAGTGTGGAATTGACAATTTCTCAGTAGATTGTGAAGGCACTAATGGTTGGTTTCCTCATTAGTCTTCACTGTGAGAAGGGGTGGGGAATTGGAAGAGGTAGTTCCACACTGATTCGAGTGGTGGAGATTGCAGGTCTTTGACTCGGAGCTGGTTGCACAAACGAATGGTTTTAGAAGACCCCCCTGTCGCGCGCGCTGTAATTTCCGCAGTGCTCTACTTGTCGGGTCAATGAATACACTAATAATTGTGCGGTAGGTCCTTCCACTCGACCCGAGATGCGGCTCTCATCCGTTCCTCCCTTCAAAAATTTATACTCGTGATTGCATAAGCGAAAGGCTTTGGTTGACTGTCGGACAAAAAAGCCAGCTCTGCCAAATCTATCTTTAAAGGACAGCTAACCTGGTCAGACCAGCGGTATACTCTGGAATCACTGGAATATCCATGCCTTCGGAATCCTTGGCTTTCATGATGCGAATAGTGGACAAAATGGAAACCATAGCAGCCCATAGAGACAACTCCGCGAAATGACGTCCTGGGCAGACACACCTGAACCAATTGAGCGATGAACGAATCAGCCTTGGGGAGCGCCGCTTACCTTCCGAATCCCCAGGACCATCTTTCAATTTGCCCTCTGCGGTCAGGTGTCTTTGGGGGTCGAATCGAGATGCTTCAGGATAGATGCGCTCGTCCCGAGATAGAGTCCTTGGCGCGATCTAAATTCCAAGCTCAAGATCATTTCTAAACGCAAAGTACATACTATTCGTTCACCATGACGGTCGTCCCTGTGATGACCTTCAAGTTTAGTGTACATGAAAGGAATGTGCGGACCTTTTGGGATGAAGTATCCTTCATAAACATCATCATGAGTGGCGGACCTAGCTGTGGGACAGGCTGCCACCTCAAAACTTCTCGACAAATAGCTTCGATATAGGGCAGTGACGGTCTGTACTCAAAGTTTGGGACGCTATCTGGCTCTTGACGGCACCGGAAGCTCAAGTCAGTTGATGGTGGACTGCGTGATTGAGTGAATCTAACAGGCAAGATGTAAAAGAGCTGGATCTCTATCCTTGTCGGTGGTATGCGAAATTTGCCACATAAAGACCTCGAAAGAGA